>MQTX01000183.1:168020-190677 GCA_009735665.1 Angiostrongylus cantonensis | reverse complement strand
ATGAAGACGAAGACGTCGAAACGTTAGCCGGTAATAAATATTTTTATCAACCTCGTGTAATTTTAAGAATATAATGAAGTTATATTGAGAGTGAAATTGACGGCGAAGGCTCTTTCAGTTCTTATCCTATGTATTTTATAGCATGTAGATATAACAAACGAATCATATTTGTCTACCGTTTCAGATGGTGTTGAGTTATTGTTCCTAGTAAATGCTGGTGGTGATGCATGTAAGTATCTTCAATCTCAACGTCAATGGGATAAAAGCATCATTTACGCTAAGGTTTGTTCTTTTTTAAAACATTCGCTTCTATTTCAATTCAGACCACCCTTTAAAAAGGAGCATTTCTCTTAAGTTTCACTCTTTCTTCTGCTTCAGATGGGTTTAGAAGATTCGGAAGATGTGCATAACAAATGGATCACTCATCTGTCGTTTGATGAAAAAGTGAGTGGACGATTATTTATAATAGAGGGAATAGGACTGGGCACGTTATACGGTATCAAAAATACATTACAAATGGTGGTTGTGGCATCTTCTTGACGTCGTTTTTGTGATTACTAAATTCTCGACATCATAGGAAACATGTTTTTAGACCCGTTTCATGTTCGCTCAAGCTAGTCATGGTGAATGGTCACAGGTGGTGGAGTTACTGTCGAATTGTGGATGCTCAGATTTAGCGCGGCTTATTCTCAAGGCCTCGACCTCCTCACCGTCCTCATCTCCGTTAAATTCTAGAGCCGGCAATAGTTCGCGTTCATTTGGAAATAACGTCCAGATAGCATCTCCATCGAGTGACTAAATAGCAGAGGAGAAATGATTTAGAGGCGAAATCCTGAAGGTTGATGTATATTTCGTTGTTACTCATCTTAGGCTTTTTAGAAATACTATACGACTTTTTAATTAATAGTAACTTGAAGATATTGAAAAGAGAACACTGAAATTAATAGCAGAGTTGTTGCAAACATGGTTGTAAAGGCGAAAAATGGCGAATATGCGATTTCACTACGAAGCTTTCTTCAGCAGTGTTTGAGTTTGAGTATGGGACAGTTCTATTTCTATACTTTACCGTTCTTAGTTTGGTTGTAGCTTTTTGATTTGGTATTGAAAAATCCCACTGGTTGTGTGCTGTCGGTCTCGTTCAAAGCACCGTTAGATCTTTAGTGGTCAGTGGGTTACGTACTGTTTGCTCATTCACCACTAGAAGAAGCGTGGCTTCAGAATGTCACCGACTACGTCTCAGATGTGTTGTGCTCCCTTATGGGTTTGGCTTCCATTTGTTTATCTCGACCGTGTATAATCTGTGATATGTTTAAGTGCACCTGAACATACTGTCATTGGTCCAGTTGTTGACTAGTCATTTGTGTAAATATTGGTTATCCTTCTCTCTTACAACAAGCTGTGATATGTGGGTGTTGCTGAAATGTTGTAATGTTTATTATTCAGGGGAAAAAATAGCAAAACTCAATGAAATCATGTATTTTATTGGCAAAAAAAGGCACCGTTGTATGAATTGATGATCGAAAGAATTAAGTAGCAGGTGGAGTAACAGTGACATTTCGTCAATATGAAAATAGCGATTTACATCGAATGTGCGTTCCGTATGAATTGACTTCAATGCACATTCCGATTGTTAACTTTGTCTTAACGAGTTTGTTTGCGGAAGATTTCGTATTCAAGCAGTAGCTTATGCAATACAGATATTGTGATAAACTTGGTGCATGATTTCCCTACACTCCTGAAACTCCCTACACTTGATAATTTACAAGGAACTCTTCGGAGAACTTTAGTGCACATCGAGGCGAGAAATTAGGGGTACTAACGTGTGCCTCATGTCGGTAATTTAAGGATCTAAATAGTAAGATTTAATTGGGAAAGTAAAGGTAGAAATCAACGAGGTTAATGAGTAAGCTTGCAAATTTTACAGGTTTAATTGTAAAACGTATAAAAATGATAAAGCTCTCGAGGCGTTGATCAATCCCCAAGGGATACGCCATGCATTCGACTTCATTAAGCATCGTTTGGAGGTGATTGAATACATATCTGGCCTGTACCATGACTCGCGGTGGTCTGCCTATGTATCGAGCTAGTGCTGCTATCCTCCCAGACGAGGCTGGTACCAACTTGCCGACCCGGAGGGTGGAAGGTTTGGTGGGCCATGGGCCCGGGGATCGATTCCGAGTGTGTGTTGCATGGCGCCGTCGACTACTACGTCACAAGCGCCGTTGGTTTGAAGGTAGATATCTCGAATTGAATGACTTTTAGATACCTATATAATAATACTTGGAGAAGCGAGTAAAGTTAGTGCCATTTCATCTGCTTCTTGGACTTAAATACGTGGTCCGTCATTGTCTTCCGAATCACACCATACACACAGGAGCCACATAATTATCGCATTCATGCTTTTTCTGATCCATATGATAGAAAAGCTTCTTTCTGTAGGAAAGTGTAAAATCTAGAGAAATGGTTAGAAACAGAGAAAATAGCCGAAGAAACTCTTAAGTCGTCGATTTTTTTTTATCGGTGAGAGAGGTTACTGTGAATTCTGAGTGACTTCTTTGGTATATTCGTATTTTGAGATAAAATTAAGTCTGAGTTTTAAAAGACTAATGATGAATATCTTCGGAAGTTTCTTCGGTGAGTAGCTTCTCAGTGTGAAGAATGTGATAAGATTTTTGTTACAAAAGTTAAACTGAAGTGTGTACAATGGCCATGATGTTCGTTTCCTTGTCAAATTGCGCCAGTGGTGCAGGTATAGCAGCAATTCTATGACGCCACAGAGCGACACGACGTTGACTGATGTCATCCAGATGGTGGAGCGGTGGAGTGGGTCGTCGTTCTTCCAGGTACGGATATTCTGGCGCCGAACAATTGCAGACTGTTTGTTCCCATGAATACTCAGCTAAGTAGTAAGTAATGGGATAGTGCTCATGATCAACGGAGGATGTTGTGGTGATGTTCGAGTTATCGTCATCAAATGGAAGAACATGTAGCACCTGAAAGCACGACAGAGTATGGAGAAAGAGTGCATACGAAAATGAAAACAAAGAAGCATAGTAGTATGACATTGGCAGCGATAAGCTTTTTTTTCATTTTTTTCCTATATGACTCAGGTATTTGAAGTTTTCTTAGTCGGATTTCGAGTATTGCCCGAAAATCATTTTATAAATGTCGTTGAATACTGGTCCAATCCATTTTCTCTGGAGTCTTAAGATCGGCGGGACGGCTTGGTCTGACTTAGATTGTGGAAAGCAAACTTTTCCAGAAAACGAAGTTCGTTGAGCCATGCGCGAGGTCGAGTCGGTGCCGTGCTGTGATGAACAGCATCAATACCACTATTCCACCTGGTTTCCAGTGATAAACCTAGAAGGGCTAAATCTTTGGACGTTTATCAATTCCTTAGGGTAGCGCCATGCATTCGACTTCACTAAGCATCGTTTAGAGGTGATTGAATGCATATCTGCCCTTTACAATGACCGGCGGGGCCTACCGATGTATCGAGCCAGTGCTGCTGTACAAGTGTGGTACAAGTTTGGCGATCCCAGAGGCATAGAAAGCTTGGTGGGCTATGGGCACGGGGATCGACTCCACTAGATAGCGATGAAATTACAGAGGACATTTAAAGACTATTAAATGTTCTAATCGCTGGAGCACTTTTGTTCACAATATTATGTTTTGTCATTGGTGATGAATACTTCCAGTGCCATCATTATGTGATTAGTAGCCATTGTTTTAAAAAAAATATAAATTCTTGCTTACACGGTTGATCAATAAGTATTCAGGAACGGATGATTTATCGCTAGCATGAGTTCAGTCTACAGATAACGGCAAAAACGCGTTGTTGATTACCATATTGTCGACGAGACGAGTCATATATGGCTCACACGTTGGCGGGAAACTGGTCAAGGTGAGACGGGTATAACTATTTTACTTTTAGGTCCTATATTTTGTCGTATAGAGCTTTTTTTGTTCCATTTTTGCAATGATCCTGTAGTTTATCCAACGGATGCAGGGGTTGGCCGAGATAAACCCTATTCTGCAATAAGGAATATTCGAAAGGAAAACCCTTCCAGTCTCAGTTACAACGTCTAGTCCTGATTATCGTGTGAAATCAGCGGGTGTAGAAAATGCAAAAGTAGACTGAATATCAGTGGAAAACTCCTCCAAACGCTAACAGTTGTGTGGTTCCATGGCCGATCGAAGTAACATTTAGAAAATCGTACCATAAATATCATAAATATCCTTAGAGCTATAGAGGAAAATCTCTCATATAACTTTGTCATGTTAGCAACCCCTGAATTGCTCCAGCTATCAAACTACTGTCGAAAAATCGACAAGTTCAGAGTCAAGGTGAAACCAGGGGTGAACATCAGTGGTTTGTAGGTTGAAAGGTTCTTTTTTTTTATTAGAGTATATCAATTTACCATTACATATTGACATCATGGATTTAGAGTATTCTGAAGGCTGATGAGATGTAAACTAACACGATGAGGAGATCAATAGATTGTGAACAGGTTCATGAATTGATTTCCATTTGGAAGGAAGAAGTGAGCGAAGTGCGCTTTCCTTTTGGATATTTAATGGTATATAGTACACTCACGGGCATACGTAGTGCAGTGACTAAGGGTGCCCCGGAATACACACGTAGCCTTCGGTTCGATCCCGCGCCTCGGGCTCACCGTAACCTTCCATTCCTCCGGTTTCGTCAGTTTGGTGCCAGATTTATCTGCCACGATAGCAATACTGACTTGATACACGTGTAGGCCATCGTAATTCGCTGAATAAGCCAGATATGCAATCACCTCTAACGATGCTTGCTGAAATCGAATATGTGGCGTATTCCTCACGGATTGATCAACGATGAAGGTTCTATTCCATCTCATTCTTTACAATATTTTCATGATTAACGTGGAGCGATTTGAAGAGACGTTGCAGGAAAAAAAAAAAGACAAAATCGGTTCAACAATGGGAATTCTCACCGTCGGACACTGGCTATCCTTCTTCGGTTGAGTTTTGCTTGACCGTCCACGACTTAGTATGCAACAAATTGTACAACAAAATACCTGAATAGAACAGAAACAGCGACTCTATTCGAAGAGATCGTAAATGAGGAATGAAAAAAGGTGGAGCAACATTCAACCGTATTCGAATATGACAAAGGGCTTTGAACTGTAACTAAACATGGAATCATAATATATTCGTTTTTAACCGTTTTTTGTTTACTGCCTACTTTTTTTAATGGCAAAAAGATCGATAGAACTAGCTGAGAGACAGGCGAAACGAAGGACCCGCATGGTGTGGTGGTGAGCGCGTTACTCCCCGGAAAGGACAATATCGCGTTCGTTCCCCACCATAGACACCTGCGGTCCAGAGTTTTGCAAATATCTCAGCTTCATTAAAGTTATATTCGTTTTTACTTACTCCTTATTACTTTCTTCAGGCATTCTATGAAATATAACCACAATGATGCTAAAATATTTGCGAAACCTAGACCCCAGGTCAGATACTGAGGCCTTTCGCGGCCTTTAATCTGGTCTGGGATGGGTCTGCGTTTTGCGAATATCTTAGCATCATTGTAGTTGCGTTAAATATGGATTATCGCTATTTATATAATGTTTATATTACAATATCCAAGTAAGCATTTTTAGACACTATTTCCGGCTGGATAATGATGATCTGCCAACTTATCCTATTCTTAACTAACTCATTAAAATAAACAAGCTCACTGATGATCTTCCGTCTAGTGATTCATTGTCATTTAAAGTTAGACGTATCGGTAGTGCTATAGACAGACAAAAGGATAGAGTAACATGGTTCCCAAGCCTTAACCTGACCCATTTGCCGAATTTCATACCAGCCCATCAGCCTAGTGTCAAAATGTTCCTAGATCACCTACGATGTGAGCAACCAAACGTCGCGCATGTAATGGAGCCATTCGATGTTATTTCACTTCATACCAACGTGTCGAACGTAGCCCATGATAAGAAAATAAATATGTATGGCTTGTCGATTCAACAGCTGATAACTCTCAGAACAAAGTCTTAGTTCTTCAATCATTAGATGATCGGGAAAATATTTTGCACGAATTAGAGGCTTGGCCATGGGACAGCGATTAGCACCAAGTTTAGCCGTCGCTTTTATGTCAGATGTGGAAGCTCCAGTTCTTGATCACTGACCATCACTTTGCTGCCCGTACATAAGACTAACCTTTTCCACACAAGAGAAGAGCAGGTGAACGAATGCTTTGAACAGTCAGAGTATATAAAATTTACGTGGGAAAAACCATCCGAAAATTCGCTTCCATTCACAAATATCCAAAATAAATAAAGCTTTCAGAGAGTGGCTATGTAACAAAACATTATCGAAAATCAGGTAGTAAAAATGTAACAGTGTCTTTCCTTTCATCCTACACACATGAGAAGAGCACCTAACAAAAACACGTACTGAACGGCTAAAAATGTGTGCACGAAGAGGAAAGAAAGGATTTGCCGAAGTTGGAACGAAGGGACGGAAAATAGACATCTCGAAAGGTTAAGAAGCGATGGCCACTCGGGTTACATCAAAAGGTAGGCTTGGGTTAAAAAACAATGTTTCTAACCTAAATGATATCCCTGTCAAGATACCTCAAACGAAAAAACAAGAAATGACTAAGAAGAAGTGGTTTTGAAAATCCAGTGGCTGTCATTGGCGTCCCACCCAATACACTATGTCGTCAAGTAGTCCTTAACTACCTCTATGCAGCTCCTACCTCAAACGAAAAAACAATTAAGAAATGACTAAGAAGAAGTGGTTTTGAAAATCCAGTGGCTGTCATTGGCGTCCCACCCAATACACTATGTCGTCAAGTAGTCCTTAACTACCTCTATGCAGCTCAGAAAATCGTGTAGCCTCTCCGAACGGCAGAGACGGGATTGAATGAGATCAGGTGCAACATACTTGATTTCATGTTAGGCACTCTTCCAACTTTACCAACTCATCGTGGCTGCGAGGTGTTCCTAGGCGTCGGACTGCAATGTACAGCGTGGGAGTCGTCCACCGGCAGGGTCTCCCAAGCTGAGAAGGAACTCGGCGTTTCCATCAACAAACCTAGCTAAGAGTAAACCAATACCAGGATCCACCACCGTGCTGGTATCAAAATCAAATTATGGTGGCAAATCTCCCTCTGATCCACAAGGGCTGCGACTGCCTGTCGTGGTGACGACCTGGGGTAGACTTTGGCCAGGTTGTCCTCGGGATGCCAGAGATTCATAATGGCTTAACCAGCAAATCTCCGAAAAATGGTTACTATGATGAGGCCCGCACAACTAGTGAGCACGGGCTGTTCAAGTATCAAGTAAGTATCATGTAAGGCATGCGATGAAGAATACGTTGGGGAAAACGCCTACCATTACCGTGACCGACACCGAATATCGTGGTATTACAGTGGAACATCACGAGATTTCTGTCCACATAAAAACCATTGATTTAAAGACTAAAATTAGACAAAGTACCAGTTTAGGTATATATAGGACACAGAAGCACAAGAGCTATGATTTTGAGGTGACTGTTCGGAACCTAGCGCAGGAATCAAATGCCTCAATGCGCAAGTACTCTCAAAGCGTTTTGGATAAATTCAAAAAGTTGAACGATGAACCAGAAAGACGAATGCCCCATTATCACACGTAACTTTGTCTTTTTTCAAAATGATTTTTTAACCTGGGTGGATCTCAGTCGTTATCTCACGTGAATAACTTACGGGTGGTCCCACATGCAACAACATGGTGAGTAGTTTTTAAACAAAGTGGCGTTCATTTATATGTTAGATCTTCACCAATACTGTAGATATATCACCAAATTATTAGGCTATTGCTACAGACGACAACAACAACAGCCCATACCAACCTTGCGTCAGATGAGCAACGGCAAGGGCAGTTTGTAAGAATTACATATATTAATTACTAGTGCTAAATTTTACAGAAAATCGGAGTTCTGAGTTATTCCCGACTAGTTCAACTACTCAACATAGATTCTGTAGATGAGACATAAAGATTTCGATTTGAAATGAAAACTTGACCGATTAAAATTAAGCTTTACAGAATGTAAAGTAGTAAAATTGGAGGTAAAGAGCTCCTCTTCTTAGCAAAATTGAAGGTAAACAGCTCCTCTTCCTGGTAAAATTGGAAGTAAACAACTTTTTTCTATCTTGGTTTACTCTTCGAGCTAGAGACTCGTATATTTTGACATGGCTTTGAGCATCGATTAGATATAAAACCATATCTTATTTTGATTTTTCATACGACCCGTCAGCATATCTGATTTGAAATGAAAACTTGACCGATTAAAATTAAGCTTTACAGAATGTAAAGTAGTAAAATTCCACAGCTCCTCTTCTTAGCAAAATTGAAGGTAAACAGCTCCTCTTCCTGGTAAAATTGGAAGTAAACAACTTTTTTCTATCTTGGTTTACTCTTCGAGCTAGAGACTCGTATATTTTGACATGGCTTTGAGCATCGATTAGATATAAAACCATATCTTATTTTGATTTTTCATACGACCCGTCAGCATATCTACTGTACGGATCTCAGCACTTCTGTCATTCTGTTTCCTCGTATTCACTGTGTACAATGGTTTTCGAACATTTCGCGCCTTGTTTTAGCTTTCTTCTTAATGAATTCGTCTTCCTTATGAACGTCGTAGAATGTTTGCCAGGTCAAATCTCCTTACATTCATCGAGATAGTAGGGTTAAGGCGTTCCCACGTAGATCGGAAGACAGTGCTGTGATGAGGGTCGAACTAGAGCCTCTGCTTGTTCATCGATGGCACCACTAACTACTGCGCCATCCCCGTCCGAAAATCATATAAAATTTGACACTCATAAATAATTGTTTCATACGACCCGTCAGCATATCTACTGTACGGATCCCAGCACTTCTGTCATTCTGTTTCCTCGTATTCACTGTGTACAATGGTTTTCGAACATTTCGCGCCTTGTTTTAGCTTTCTTCTTAATGAATTCGTCTTCCTTATGAACGTCGTAGAATGTTTGCCAGGTCAAATCTCCTTACATTCATCGAGATAGTAGGGTTAAGGCGTTCCCACGTAGATCGGAAGACAGTGCTGTGATGAGGGTCGAACTAGAGCCTCTGCTTGTTCATCGATGGCACCACTAACTACTGCGCCATCCCCGTCCGAAAATCATATAAAATTTGACACTCATAAATAATTCACTATGTGATATAGTCATTCCAATGTTCAAGAATATTACATATTTGACAATTAAAAAATATTATACAAATGAGGCTTCAAGATAGAACAGTTGATGGCACTCTTAAAAGAATGCTTGAACTGCTCAACCTTCAGATGGTCCGGAAAACACTACGCTCAAATAAGAGGGTTGGCAATGGGACAGCGACTGGCACCAAGTCTTGCCATTGCTTTTATGTCTAAGGTGGAAGCACCAGTGACCGATCTCGGGCCACTACTCTACTGTAGATATATAGATGACTGTTTCGTTCTTTGCTTAACACAAGAGGAAATAGACAAATACTTTGAGTTGTTGAACGAACAGTTAGGATATATCAAGTTTACCCGAGAGAAGCCGAAAGAAAACTGGCTTCCATTCCTGAACGTGCAAATTAACCTGTCCGAAAATGGCTACATTACGAATTGGTACAGAAAGTCAAGTACTAAAAACATCTTGGTTCATTATCTCTCTTCTCACCCATTTCACACGAAAAGCGCGCTTGTAAGAAACATGTTTCGAACAGCAACCAACATGTGCACGAGAAAAGAACAGAGAGAGGAGTCGCGAAATTTGGCACGGCAAATTGTCAATTCTAATGGTTACGAAACTGTAGCTCGGGATAGGTACAGTGGAAACGCTAGGCCTCCAAACGACAACTCTAGCCCGTCTTTCCTACCCTTCATCTCAAATTGTGTAAGCGCAGTTATAAAACGCTGTTTAAGAAGGGCAGGTCTAGAGCATTCGGTAAGTAACGGAGTAACGCGCTCACCACCACACCATGCGAGTCCTTCGTTTCGCCTGTCTCTCAGCTAGCTTTGTCGATCTTTTGCCATCAGCAATCACCCAGTCACCAAAAAGTGTCGTATTCTTGTTACCTTTATGCATATAAAGATTTAATCCCAAGTTTGAGTGTCGAAAGGTTGCCCTGTGTCAACTACGAAAAGTCCCGCGTGGCGTCTTCTCACGAAGTCGAGCATTCTGCTTAAAGCTAGTGCTTATCCGGTGTCTAGAACTGACCCAAAGGCCTATATTCCGCTACCAACTGCGACATTTTTTGGTGATTGAGTGATTACTGATGGCAAAAGATCGATAGAACTAGCTGAGAGACAGGCGAAACAAAGGACCCGCATGGTGCGGTGGTGAGCGCGTTACTCCCCGGAAAGGACAATAGCGCGTTCGTTCGCCACAATAGACATCTGCGGTCCAGAGTTTTGCAAATATCTCAGCTTTATTAAAGTTATATTTCGCAATATACCCTGCCATTAAAAAGAGTGGGCAGTAAACAAAAAACGGTTAAGATCAAAATTGCATAATTTGCCCTAATGGTAGAGACGGTGATTGCATGAGCTCGGGTACAGTTTATCTGATCACCTTTAAGGCGTGTGGAGACGAATACATTGGCGAAACGGGCAGACCCCTCTGTGTCCGCATAAAAGAACACCTAATCGGCAAACGTAAACGAAATACCGCACTAGGCACGCATAGGACCCAGAGACATGAGCGGGAGGACTTCGAAGTACGTGTCACGATCCTCGCACGTGAGTCGAAAACACAAGCGCAAAACACTCGAGGCGTTCTGGATCAATTCCAGAAATCCGAAAATGAACCGCAGGGAAGAATGCCTCATTATCACGCGTGGTATTGGGCAGTACATAACCTGTATCATCTGTATCACCTGTGTCACCTGTATCACCTGTAGTCCTGTTGATCGTCGAGTGACTCGAGCGGGCGCCAGTAAATCATCCATTTTTCCCTATCGCGTGCAGGAGTAGCCCAGTAGGTTTTCCTCGCTTTAGGGACTCGTCGAGCATCATACCTTTCTTCTAGGCTCTTCGTGCAGAACTCTGACCACCGGGTCGGTGGTCTTCCTGCAGTACGTTTGACATCCCGAGGAATCCAGTCACTAACAACCCTTGTCCATCGGTTATCATTCGTACGCATTACGTGTCCGGCCCACCTTATCTTCGACTGTTTGGCGTACAGAACGGCATCTTTGATTTTCGATCGTTGACGTAGGTCGGAGCTTCAGATCCCATCCCTTACTTGTGTAAAACGGGGTACTCCTAGCATCGTCCTTTCGACTGCGCGTTCAATAACGCTCAGTGATTTTTCATACTGTTTACGCAGCGACCAGGTTTCTGATGCATATGTTAACGCAGGAAGTATCGTTAAGTCGAAAAGGTGGGCACGGAGTCGGGTGTTCTTTGTTCTCTTCACTACATCCTCGATGCTCTTGAAAGCTCCCCAAGCCTCTCGTTTCCTTCTGCTCAGCTGTGGAGCTAAGTCGTTCATCATACTGATTTCCCGACCTAGATAGACATAACTGGAGCATTCGGAGACATTCGTTCCGTTGAGCGTGAATGAGGCAAACGAAAGCAATCCACTCTTCATGAACATCGTTTTCGTGAGATTTAGTCGAAGACCAATCCTTCCACACGCATTGTCAAAGTCCGCAACCATACGTTCCGCTTGGCTAATGTATGGTGTTATAAGAACGATATCATCAGCAAAGCCAAGGTGATGTATCTGCCGACCATCGATTTTCACCATAAATGTTCGCATGACGTTCTGGAGGGTGGTTGTAAATAATTTTGCCGAGATTGTATCACCCTGCCCAACTCCTCTTTTGACGTCAACGTTAATATCGTTGTAGAATGGTGAAATCTTGGTTGTGAAATTATTGTATAGCTCACGAAGAATCTTTATGTACTGAGTAGGGACTCCTTGACTACCAAGGGCTTCCATGACTGCTTCTATCTCAATTGAATCAAAAGCCTTCTCTAAGTCGATGAAAGTGAGACAGAGCGGTCTTTTGTACCCTCGCGATACTTCAATGAGCCTTGTAACGTGTGAATGTGGTCCATCGTACTAAATCCTTTTCGAAACCCTTGCCAGGCTCTCCCAGAGTGGACATGGAGCTTATTTGTTGGAGGCGACTCCTAACCGCCTCCCATATACTTCCCTTTCACTTGATTGCAGGATTTTGGCCGAATTGACCCGTAGAGTACAATCTGCATAAAGCGAGAACGCACCCACACACGCATGCATGAATACGCCTTGCAAATACAGGAAGTATGTGCCAAATCGGTGCAGCAGAAACAGGGAGTCCATCCCCTGGATCCACCTGCGTCTCAGGGAAGCAAAGGTCGCTTTTGGTCCGCGATTAACCCCCTATCCGCTACCTGGGGACGCGCCACATAGCCTCGCGACTAACCTGTTCTAGATCCCTCATATGAGGGAGATCCGTGGTGGGCAGTACATAAGCCTATTATTCTGATAGGAGGGGCACATTACGCTTCCATGTGAATTCTGTGCGGTTGGTCTCCACTAGACATACTCAGTGGAAGCCTCATAGAAAGCGGCAAGTGTGCAAAGCTGTGTTCAATGTGATTGAAATTTTTGGTTTAGCGTTTTCTTTGTTTGGTTATGGAGGCGTTTGACCGAGTAGATTGCTGTCAACTTGACCTTTCCAGGCTCTGAAGAAGGCGAAGTCCGCAGAAACGTCAGCTTATTTCTGAATAAGGAATAATAATAAAACCTCGCGTTTGCTCAACAAGAATACGAAGAATTACTTGATCAATGCGGGGTGTTAATAGAAAATCGATCGTGGAAATAAATGAGAACGTTGAGAATCTATACCGTTTCCCTAAGATAATTCTTTCACTAATGTTCAAACAAGGCATCAAATTTAGCAAATAGTTTAGCAATTTGGAGACAATAAAAAGAACATAGAAAAAAGATAGAAATATAGTAAGTGAGAGATGCAGACGTGGAGAAGGGGAGAGAGAGAAAGAGAAAGGAAAAGAGGGAGCATCAGCTTCCCATTGCAAAATATAATAATTAATTACATTTGTAGATTTCATGTGACAGTAGCAGTTCATTCTCGGCTAGTGTCCTTGCTACAGTAGAGAAAAACCCTGTTCACTACAATGCTATCGTAGAAATTATCGATTTTTCCAAGAAAGCAGAAATATTCGTCGGAGATAAATCGTCGGAAATATTCTTGTCACAGACCCCTTTTCTTTTCGAATCACTGTTACGTCTAAACATGATAGCCATCTTCATGAGTTATTAGACTTTTTTTTCATAAACTTTAACCAAAAAAAAATGATGAAAAGAACACGAAATTTTTTTGAACTTTTTTTAAAAAAAATTTTTTAAAGAAAAATTGAAGATTTTTGACGAAGTATCAGTAAGACTTACAAAAATGAACAATCCGATACTGAATTGACAGTAGAAGATAATATTCGGTGACGACTTCAATAATAATGGTTCATGAGCTCGTTTCACTTGGAACTCTTTGAATGTCAGCACATCTGAAATGATTGACTATCTTTTATTGTCTATTTTAAAGGATCAAAAATCATCATCAGTAGGATTCGTTCGAATCGTCTGTAATATCATTTTTGTATTAATACAATGGATATTTAACTATGAAACAATTTAACCCCTTCACAACTATGTGCATCGATTTCAATACGTACGCTGCTGTACGTTTCGGACTCTGCATCTTGATTTCAACGCATATTTCAATTGCGCTCCAATGACACGCGCTCCGATGGGTGATAAGGACGTCTGCTGTGAAAGAGGTGAATCTTTTGTATTGTAACAACTATTTAGTGCACAGAATTGACCAAAGCTGCTTCTTTTTCAATATTTTCACGTAAATATAGCACACTACCTTTTGGTCAGATGACACCTTCACTTTTATGAATGAATACCTTTGTAGTCGCCTAACATCAATGACCTAATATTACTGGCCTATGCAGTCAATCGATGGCTTTTCGAACAGAGATTTTATACCGGGGCTGGTTTATGGGTAGGTATTCTCAGCGGTACTAGTAGGAAGCCGTTTTGGACAGTGCAATTGGATCAGTGGATTTAAAACCATTAAAGAGGCACAACCTCTCAACGGTTTACACCCTCATCGTGGCTAGCTGTTCCTGGGTGTTGGGCTGCGATGTACAGTGGGGAATTCATCCGCCTGGCAGGATCTCCCCAGCTGAGCAGGAGTCCGGCGCTTCCATTAGGAACTCTAGCTAAGTATAGACCAATACCAGGACCCACCACCGTCCTGGTGTCAAAGTCGCATGGTGGCAAATCTCCCTCTGATCTACAAGGGCTGCGATGGCCTGTGGTGGTGAAGACCTGGGGCAGGGCAGGGTTTAGTCTGGCTGAGCTCGGGATTCCAGGAAACCATAATGGTTCAACCATTAAGTCTTTGAAAAATGGAGATTATGCTGGGGGCCACACAACCAGTGAGGATGGGCCATTCAAGAATCAAGTATCAAGTAAAGAAACAAAAAGTACACTTCAGCTGTCATATAAAACTACGCGGAAAGCTAATAACATTATGGTTAGATAGTGGACAGATTTTTTCCATCAGACGCAAATCAATCACGGATTTATCCAAGGTCATCGGAACAGAGACAGTAGAACATGACTGATATGAAGATAGAGAAGCATCGAGAAACGGTAAGGGGACGGAACAATACAACGATTATCTCTAGAAACCGGTGCGTCGTGCTTCTTCCGCGGATTCGCGGACCGTTCATCCTGAATTCAACGCGCGTGCCGAATGCGCTCCAGTAACACTTTCGACGACGATTCGACGAGCCTCACAAGTATCAGCGACAACATGCAGTTGTGAAGAAATTAAGTGTAATTCCATATTTTTTTAACTACCAATATCCACTCAATTCACTAAGATTTTGTCACCTCTGTTAAAGTATTCTTTTTCTACTGATTTACCTAACCTCCTTTTTAAGTAACATCATTGATTGAAAGCTTTTCCTTCATCAGCCAGCAACCTTTTTTGAGCACGTGTAAAATTTCTGATTAATTCTGTGGTTATGGGTGGCTTGAAATACACAGAGGATTTTTGGTTCGAACGGCGCACTGGCTAAGCAAGCCTTCCCATCCCTACAGGATCGAAAAATCGGTGTCGAACTTGTCTGGGATGATAAAAACATCCAAACATTATCAAAACATTAATACAGTAGATCCACGGAAGTCGTGGTATAGGTGAAATAAGCACTAGCTCACTTCAAAATACTATGAATTGGCTTGATTACATGGTGCGTTCCTAAGGAATTCATCAACACCGAACACTTCACGGCTTCAAAATTGTTCTCAGGGCATTCTTTTCGACAACTATTTTTCTATGAAGACGAAATCTAACCTTCAAGCTGAGCATAACATCTGTAAACACCCAAATCCACCACGTCAATCCTAGAAATCTTCAGACAGAATTCAATTCGACCTGAATCCTGTAGTTTCCGTTGAGGAACAGTCTGAAACATTTCAGAATAACTCGTCTACAGTTATATTTTACAATGTTTCGTTCTCAATAGGAAGCTTATAACGTAGTCGCCAACGATGAGGAACGTTGCAATACACACGGTCGTTGGTTCTATCTTGCATCTCAGGCTAACCAAGCCCGTCATATTTCCCGAGGCAGCAAATGATACCAGACTTCTCTGGGAATATAAAACTGACTTAATTCGTAGTTAAGCCTTATAAGTTACTGCATCGGCCAGATTTGTATTCAATCAGTTCTACGACACCGTGAATGGAGTCGAATGCATGACGAACCTTAAGGGGATTTATCAACTTTGAATGTTTCTTTTTATCTCCTGTTAATAGTCTATTGCATCACTACGATCGAAGCGTGTTCCTGGGTGTCCTGCATTGTGTTGCAAAACGACTGAATACAACACACTAGCAGTTAAGTCACCTAAGCAGAGAAGTTCAACATTTCCATTTGGAAGCCTGGATGGACAGCAGAGCTAAAACAGAACTCACCTGTCAAACCATCCACAACTGTCTAGTCTTCAAAAAACATTTGAAAAAAGACTATGATACGATAATAGTGATGTTATTCATCTACTCTGAGCAAATGGAAGTCACTGGGATGCCTTAGTTCGGGTCAAGACAAGTGAAACCTTCAATAGAGGATTAATGAGATTACAAGTTACTTAGATGAACTTTTATTATAATTAAACAAAACTTACCGCTCCTGTTGGTGACTTATACATCAACCATTTGTTTTCTTGCATTAAAACTATTCTTCGAAAACTCGTCTAGGAACTGTAAAGAGTACGCGTTGATCAAGCCCCGACAGATTCGCCATGCATTCGACTTCATCAAGCATGGTTAAAGGTGATTGAACGCATATCTGGCCTACGCAGTGACTTTATGTGGCCTAGCTATATATGAAGTCAGTGCTGCTATTCTCCTAGACAAGTCTGGTAGGAGTTTACGGACCACAAAGAGATGGGTGCCCTAGTGAAGCCAGGAACCAACGAGCACGTGTGTATTGCAAGGAACCGCTGACTTTTGTGCGACACGTGCTACTTTTATGAACTATATGAAAGGAAATCTATAATTTATCTCTTTAAATCATAGTGGTAAGAACGACATATACGTTGTAATGTATGCTCAATTATTGACAGAAAAAACTTCCATTATAGTTTCGATGGCGTTCGATGAAGCTGAAATGAAAATCCCTGAATCTAATAGCTTTCAAGTACATGTATAACTGGGCTTGCGATGGGGTTAAAACGAGACGATATGCAAACAAGAAATTCTAATCCTCCAGTCTAAAATGACCCACTATCACCATCATCCTCTCATCTTCCCTACACCCGTTCCAACCTCTATCTATTTGCATAGAGGCAGGATCGCAGACGGGGAAAACGTAAAGTGCTTCCGATTATTATCACTATCTTGACATCGATCTAGCTATTTCTGATGTTGGAAACGTTTATAATAGAATGGGACCCGACTCGACGTGGTAAATAAGAATGAAACAGAGTTGTAGACTAAGGAAGTTACTTAGGAAAGAAGATTTAACGTAGGATAGTGAAGTAGCTAGAAACAAGCCCCTTTGCACTGATATGATTGCCCACCATGGTCAGTGTGACATATGACGCTAATAAATTCGTCATGTATAACAGCGAAACTGCAACTGTATCATATAGGTGCAGTTTTAGTCACGATTTTGTCACTGTGATTCACTTTGATGTAAAGCTTTACCCAAAAAGTGCATTGAGCCTCAGCTTTTCGTCGATGACTAGTAACTACCACAGCTTGTTCGATTTCTCTGATGAAATTACTTCGATCAAAGTAAATGGCTGACCAAATTCCGTCCGTTGAAGGTCACAGATAGGTTGTAATTTTTTGTTTTTGGCTTTAAGAAATCGTTCTCAAAGAAGCTTTTAAAAAGCTGTAATTATACTTATTAAAGAAAAATGAAGTTAACTAATGGCTAGCACTTTTCTATGGATCAAATAACTCACTTATCTATATAAATGGTGTTATTCCGATTGTAAACATCGCTTATTAAAAAAGGATAAAGCTCTCGGCGTTGATCAATCCCTGAGGGATGCGCCATGCATTCGTCTTCATTAAGTATCGCTGGAGGTGATTGAAAGCATATCTGGCCTTTGCAATGACTCACGGTGGCCTGCCGATGTATCGAGCCAGTGCTGCTATCCTCCCAGAGTCTGGTAACAATTTGCCGACCCCGGAAGGATGGAAGGTTTGGTGGGCGATGGACGCAGGAATCGATTCCACGTGCGTGCCGCAGTGGCGCCTCCAACCACTGCGCCACACGCGCCACATCGCTTATTAATTGTCAAATTAGGATTATCTCCACCATTTCTTCATCCTGATGTCACCCTAGACTTTGTCTTATTTAAATTCACAATATAGGTTGCTTGAAGAATTCAGTCGGTGTGCGAGAAGTCTGGTGAATATGATGAATGAGGCAAGGTTTAGTAGCCCAACTCGCTCAATTTCTGCAGCGCTGGCTTCGCAACGTGAGGCTAAGCGTTGTCGAGGAGAATGATTGGTCCTTTTCTGATGAGTAATGCCGGTCGTTGTTGTTGGAGTTTACGGTGTATTTCGTCGATTTGTTGGCAATATTT
Organism: Angiostrongylus cantonensis; assembly: GCA_009735665.1. Classification (NCBI taxonomy): domain Eukaryota; kingdom Metazoa; phylum Nematoda; class Chromadorea; order Rhabditida; family Metastrongylidae; genus Angiostrongylus; species Angiostrongylus cantonensis. The sequence goes on along the minus strand of MQTX01000183.1, from coordinate 172,527 downwards.
CTCTGCCGTAATCACTTCGCACGAATTCAAAAAGCTACGATGAATCAGTCCGGCTGCAGACCACCGAAGGGTCACCATAACCTTTTTTTGTGCAATTTCGGCTTTGGGAAGTGCTGTGTACCTTGATCGCAATCTAACCAATAAGCTGAACGTCACCGGTTGTAGTACAGATTCCACTTCTTGTCTGATGTCAGAGTTCGACGAAGAAAAGGGTCGTTTTTGTTGCACAGAATAGGAGCAGACGACGCTTTAAAACCGCAGTTTTTTTTTATTATCGTTTAATTCGTGCGGCAGCCACTTGTCAAGTTTTTCTCTTCCCTATGTGATAGAAGTGAGTGGAAATTGTTCCTGTGCCAACGCCAAGCTGTTCTGCAAACTCTGGAACAGTTGCTCGCGTATTTGCTTCCACCAGTGCCTTCAATTTGTCGTCATCATGTTCACTGGGATGTCTGCGGCCTTCCTTATCTTTGAAGGCGAAAGCACCAGATCGGAATTTCCGGAATCATGTATCGCATTGTTGATTCACCAACGCTACCTTCATGCCAAACGTCATTTGTGTTTCGAGCCATCCCTGCTGCACTACGACCGAGTTTGAACTCATAAAAGAAAATTTCAAGAAAACTCGTTATTGACACTTAAAATTGCAAAGCTCAAAATTGGAAAAAAATTAACTTTTGGGAAAATATAAAGATATGGTTGTAAAGAGGATAAAATCGGTTCTCTAACAATATATAACATTACAAGGCTCAAAAAATATTTTATTGGTAAAAGTGCATTAAGACATTTTTTTTAGAGCGCTCATTTCTGAACAACCCAATAGTTGACCCTTCTTTCATAAAGGCGTGTAGCTTTTGGGTTAACCTTACCGCGGAGAGGTTTTTCAGTTTATGTTGCCACCATAGAGTCGGTTTTGGATGTGCTGAAATCAAGCAACACATTCGATGTGATTGTCCGAATGTAATCATCGTCTTCTCGACCTTCGCAGCTGATGTAATATCAGGACCACAGATAATCTGAAATACGATATCTACGCAAAAACAAAAAAGGAAGATTTTTAATATTTTTACCGATCGCCACGGGTAATCGCTCACTATTGTGGATTGGAGGGCGGTGTCTTCTGTCTAAGAGTCTTCTAGAATGATAGCGACTTCTGAGAATTCCCTATGTCAAGGACCGATCAAGTATAATGTAACAACCGGAATTCGTTTTCGACTCAGTAATCACGCTAACTTAATTATATGAGATATGTGGTATTATTTAGAACCGACCATTTGACAAAATGAAGACGAGTGGATTTCGGTTTTCAGAAATTTTCTTACTCCATTTAGCTCGTTATTTAGCACACCTTGTTCCTTACTTACTTCTTTCTTTGTTCTTTCTTATGTCTAGCTGGAGTATTATCATTTTTAAAAGATAACCTGTGATGTGTAGCGCAATGGTCGGAGGCGCCCTGCAATACACATGGGATCGATTCCCGGGCCTACCAAGCCTTCCATCCCTCCGGAGTCGGCAAATTGGCACTAGACTTGTCTGGGAGGATAGCAGCACTGGCTCGATACATCGGCAGGCCACCGCAAGTCATTGTAAAGGCCAGATATACATTCAGTCACCTCCAACGATGCTTAATGAAGTCGAATACATGGCGCATCCCTAAGGGATTGATCATCGCCGAGAGCTTTATCTTTTTTTTATAATGTGATGATATAACTGATGGGATGTTTCAAAAAATTTGTGTTATGAACACTGTTCACAAATTGTTTGCTTCTCATTGAAAAATTCGTGGTATCTCTGAAACAACTTCAATTTCCACTAACCAGGCAAAACCACCGTGAGCACGCTGTTTTCAGCAAATTCCCACTGATTCAATGAGATTGAGAAGTTTCCGTAGTGTTTGTGGAGTAGGAGTTTGAAGCACCGGGTTTACAAACGCCCATCTATAGACGCTAACGTGTGTGCTGTCGTGTCGTAGTGAATTAAATGAAGTGTAGTTCACTTGCCGACGCCGAAATATGCTTCTACCGTTGACATTTCCATTTTAGTGAGATCCATTTCTATTTAGTGCAGTAATACAAAATCTTTAGGGGCACGTGTGGCGCAGTGGTTGGAGGCTCCACTGCGACACGCATGTGGAATCGATCCATGCGCCCATGGCCCACCAAGCCTTCCATCCCTCCGGAGTCGGCAAATTGTTACCAGACTTGTCTGGGAGGATAGCAGCACTGGTTCGATACATCGGCAGGCCACCGCGAATCATTGTAAAAGCCAGATATGCATTCAATCACCTCCACAGATATTTAATGAAGTCGAATGCATGTCGCATCCCTCAGGAATTGATCAACGCCGAGCGAGAGCTTTATCCTTTTTTAATACAAAATTTTTAACTAAGAGTGAAAGAAACTATAGTGGTTGTCATAAAAACCCTTTGTTTGCGATGGAACTAGAAATAGCTTTTCCCTAGCGGGTTTGTTATCCCTCAGGAATTGATCAACGCCGAGCGAGAGCTTTATCCTTTTTTAATACAAAATTTTTAACTAAGAGTGAAAGAAACGATAGTGGTTGTCATAAAACCCGTTGTTTGCGATGGAACTAGAAATAGCTTTTCCCTAGCGGGTTTGTTAGTTATCTCGGAGCATATTGTCGTCCTCATTAGTCTAGTGGTTCATCAATGAAATCGATTCTAAACATATAGCAACAATTAGACGCTCAATAAGATAAGTAATGACAAGCGAGTAACGGCTAATATGCAACGATGACCCGATTGGACACATTTATTATCGAACCACTCAAGCGTCAACAATATCGGATGGTTCCATGGTTCTCTCCCTCCCTGCACCACTTGAGCACGTTCTGAATAGATCAGTTTCATTCTATCAGAAGAAATTGCTCATTGTCACGTGACAGTGACCGAAACCTAATAAGCACATATCGACTTTCTACGCTAATTGATCAATAGCTATTTTTGTCATTTGGGAACCACCATCGACATTGGTTCGCACGTCCAATACTCTGAACACTGTAATGATTGGAATTGCGGGAACAAAAAAAGGGACGAAGGCAAAAGCGTACTCTTTGAAGTGGTAAATCTATCACATTCAATCTACCGCTTATAAACTAATAATTTGGACGTTATCGGAGCTTAGATACATGGCTTTATATTGTTACAACTATGAAATACATTTTGCTAAATTCACTGTGGCTTCTTTCCTAGTACAGTAAGTAGGTGGCTATATTTATGGAGACAGTAATCCCATGTGCCTTACCTGATCAGTTGTTACGGTGCTTTTACGAAGGCTTTTCGGTCGCTGACATGGAAGTGTGTCCTCCTGAAATAGCGCTAGGCTCTCAGCCCATCCAACGAATTCCCATAGTGGACAATCGCATTCGAACGGATTGAATGACACATCCAGTTCCTATTAATTTTCCTTGCAATAATATGATTGGAATTGCGGGAGCAAAAAAAAGGGACGAAGGCAAAAGCGTACTCTTTGAAGTGGTAAATCTATCACATTCAATCTACCGCTTATAAACTAATAATTTGGACGTTATCGGAGCTTAGATACATGGCTTTATATTGTTACAACTATGAAATACATTTTGCTAAATTCACTGTGGCTTCTTTCCTAGTACAGTAAGTAGGTGGCTATATTTATGGAGACAGTAATCCCATGTGCCTTATCTGATCAGTTGTTACGGTGCTTTTACGAAGGCTTTTCGGTCGCTGACATGGAAGTGTGTCCTCCTGAAATAGCGCTAGGCTCTCAGCCCATCCAACGAATTCCCATAGTGGACAATCGCATTCGAACGGATTGAATGACACATCCAGTTCCTATTAATTTTCCTTGCAATAATCACCAATAGTAATTTTCCAGTGGAAACTGCTTGAAAGTTTCTTTTATAAAATTCTAGTGAAACTAGTAATTCCCGGTAATCACAGAGACAAACCGAATTAGTCAGGCAGTATAATAATTACCCTTATTCCATCATGAATTGTGTCTAATCCACTTAAACCTGGGTGTTGAACTGAAATCGAAATTGGCTAGGGGCCTATCTCTCTCCAATAGACCAGGTTCACCAAAACTCAGGACGAGTTCGACATTTCCATCAGGGCTAGTCTGTCGTTTCACTTGACACTTTTTCACGCGTTTGAAATTATGTAGCCGAATGAATAGAAAGATATGTGAAGTCAGGTTTAAAATTGGTTATGGAGGAAGCTAGAGGTCAGTATTCTAATTGCACTAATGCCATTTCTCTAGTCAGATAGTAATGATGTGTGATACTCAACGAAAAAGCCACATAGCGGCATTGTCAACAATCCCTGCTTATACTCAAGCACGTTCTACTTGCAACATTCTGTATTCGCCCAATTCTCAGCAGACCCATCTGTGCAGCACGGATTTACTCATTCATCTGCCGTTTCAGCATCTCATTGAACAAATCTAATTCGCATACATCAATACGCCCACGCATGAACAAGCAGGTACACACACGCACCATATATATATATATA
>MQTX01000183.1:124859-167797 GCA_009735665.1 Angiostrongylus cantonensis | reverse complement strand
TACATATATATAGACATAAATTAACAATCACATACACATAAACACATACATTAAGGATTTAAACTACACAACGTACATACATTGGCGATGCTATTTTAGCGATTCATCCCTTCAATTACAGTTAGCGAACAGAAGTATGAATCATATGGCACTCATTCTGACTTGTGCGCCCCGGCGAAGAGGTCTATCTATGGATCTATGAGTAATATCATAAACTTTGGAATTACAAAATAGCTTTTTCTAAAAGAAATACTATTAGATCCGTCCTGGAACTATGCTAGCCAGTTCCTCTCTTTATTTCAGGAGTAGTCGTGATTATAATAACAAGTCATAATGGAAAGGTAGGTGGCGTGTGGCGCAGTGGTTGGAGGCGCCACTGCGGCACGCACGTAGAATCGATCCCTGCATCTCTCCGCGGTCGGCAAATTGGTACCAGACTCGTCTGGGAGAATAACAGCACTGGCTCGATACATCGGCAGGCCACCGCGAGTCATTGTAAAGGCCAGATATGCATTCAATCACTTCCAACGATACTTAATGAAGTCGAATGCATGGCGCATCCCTCAGGGATTGATCAACGCCGAGAGCTCTATCCTTTTTTTTTAATAATGGAAAGGTATGAATGGATTTCGAAACTGTTTTCCCAGCTAAGCTAATGAATCGCAAGCAGCTACACGTAGTAAAATTTTCAGAGATACCTTGTTATATACAAGTGGTCGCTGGCTCTATTTTGTCTCTCTTCCTGAGTCTGAGCTCCAAAGTCTCCATATCTCTAGTGTTGGCAAATTTCTGCCAAACGTGGCAGTACAAAAACTGTGATTAGGCACCTTGATAGACCTTTAAATGCCATTATATGAACAAAGTATGCATTTACTCACCCTTTCGATGCTAAATGGTCCATCTCTAAAGGATCAGCCTACGCCAAATATTTTATCTCTAGTCCTATATAACAACTTCTTTCCAGCTTATCGCATTTATCGCATGTCACTGCGTAAATTTGCATATGGGTCAATATAAAGCTGTCCGACATCAAAGCTGACCAGTTCCAAGTATTCTCATGTGGTTGATGAACGTCTTGGTCAGCTGCATAGTCGGAACATCTGCTGCGCATTAGTCGACGTTTCCGATGCGATGGCGGCGGCGACTATTGAGAAATAAAAAAACCACTGTCATCAACCAAGGACCAACTGCCCGACCCGTTCATTGAGTGAATTCGGTTCCAATCATCCAATTTAATAGTCGGAAATAACTCTTCCTACTCACACCGAACTTCAGCGTAATCTCAGAGTTCGTTAACTGAAACGCCGTCACTCGATGGGGCATTTACCTTCTAGACTCACAGTATGGTGACTGTTTTTCTAAGTCTTCACGAAAAAGATTAGAATTAGCTAATGAGTTTGAATATTCTGTCGAGATGGAGAGTTAAATGATGTCAGCAGGGAGCTGACCTAGAAAAACTGACGACCAACCGAACGAATGAGATTTTCTCCTATACGTTGTCATCGTGAAAATTGTGCTAAGCTACAGATAAACTTTTCACTTAAGTAGTGAATTAAGTGGGAGATAACGAAGTCCTCCTTTAAAGGATGCAGAAACAGCCTTCTTCAAATCCTTAAATATCCTGAAGGGCCCGCATGGTGTGGTGGAGAACGCGTTACTCCCCGGAAAGGACAATAGCGCGTTCGCTCCCCACCATAGACACCTGCGGTCTAGAGTTTTGCAAGATATCTCAGCATCGCTGTAATTATATTTCGCATTATAACCTGCCATTAAAAATAGTGGACAGTAAATAAAACGGTTAAGATTCTGATTATCCTGACAATTGTCTAAACTTCATCAAGTGTTGCACGAGATCATTATAGCACTCTGTCTTTATGCAAGGTTATCGTCATTTATGCATTTATGTGGACTAAAAATGAACGCGCATGTGGCGCTGTGGTCGAAGGCGCCCTACAACACACGTGGGATCGATCCCCGTGCTTGTGACTCATGAAGCCTCCCATCCTAACTAGGTCAGCAAATTGGTGACAAACTTCTCTGGGAATGATAGCAGCACTGGCTCGATACATCCGTAGACAACCGCGAGTCATTGTAAATGCTAGATATGCATTCAATCACATCTAAACGATGCCTAACGATGTTGAATGCATTGCGCATCCATCAGGAATTGATCTACGCCGAGAGCTTGATCCTTCATTTTTTTTTATTACGGCCTAAAACAGGTGGTCACCGAGTTGTTCACCAACTGAACGCACATGTTCAATGTCCATTGTTGCGTCACCCAAGGAACACTTAAAGGTAAGCCATTCTGGCTTTACTAAATAATTCATAACGTTGATGGTCACTCAATTCAGTTATGTGAATTTGACATTGCCGACGACGACAACGACGACAATGACTACAAAAGCGGTGATGACAATGACGATGAGCGAAACGATTGAATAAGAATGAACGTCAACGCCAGCACGGCTTCAATAGTTCTCAGTTCTTATGCCGGTTAGCCAGACATACAAAATGGATAGACATATACACATGTGCACACCTATACACACCACCATATACACACCCACAGGGAACACCACAAACACTACCAACGAACAGCTTACGTTTGTTGCTGCTGCTCGTGGAACAACGGAAATCTACAGAATAACAACTAAGAGAACCATCTACCGATTTCTTACGGCAACAACGAATCGTCGCCATTGTTATGTTTTCCTTGCTGTAAAAGCTTCTCGCAAGAATAAAATAAACTTTGGAAGAAGCGATATGGAATGAAATTACGTCATCAGGGTCAAAATTTGACGACAATATCCTCAAGGCATGTGTTCGTATCTCATGCGCACCTGGTGGAGCACCTAGTTTAACTTTAACCTTACCATGTAGCTGTTCTATACGGACACGTGGTGATGGTGCCCTATCCGATTCGTTAATAGTTTCGTCTCCGCTCGCTTTACACGTGATCAAGCCTTGCCCGAACGCATGCAATCACTTTCTCTATCGTTAGAGCATATTATGGAAATATGTGTCCCGCATAGATGGTCGTACAAGCGCTTACGAACTAATCGGCACCTTAAAGTGTTCGGTGGTTTTCATTCACTGCTACCATTTTCATCAAAACCATCCTTTTTACACGTTTCATTGCTGCGCTTATCTTGTTGGAAATAAACAGCAGGATAAACGAGAGCGTATCCTCAGTGGATGGGTCGTTTGGGAGCATGGTTTTTCTCTAAATCTATCTCGATGAGCCACAGTTCCGAAGTGGTTGAAAATGGCCCCATTTGCCGCGCCAATTTCATGAATTGTTCCCTTCCGCTCTCTGCTTGTACGCACAATGTTGGCTGTTCAAAACATCTTTCTCACAAGCCTTCATTTTATGTGTGAAGGGGAAGAGGAGAGGTAATGAACCAGTGTTCTTGTAACTTGGCTTTCGAAATCACTACGTGATGTAGCTGTTTTCGGATACGTCAATTTTAACGTTAAAATGCGCAAGCTCGTATTCCCATTTTCTTTCAGTTTCTCTCGGGTAAGCTCAATCTACTCTGACTGTTCATTCAATATCTCGAAACATTTGTCCATGTCTTCTTGTGTAGGGCAGATGAGAAAACAATCATCTATACATCTACAATAGAGTACTGGTTGGAGATCGATCGCTGGTGATTCCCTAGTAGGTAGACATATCCAACGCTCCTGTCATTTGTGCGAAATACTTCCCAGACTATCTGAAGACTGAGAAGTTTAGGCAACCGTTTAGGAGGGCCATGATGTGCTTAATTGGGAAGTTATACATGCTTAGTGCTCCTTCGTGGTGCATAAGGAGTTCGAGGATGTCCTGCATTGCGGACCCATTCGAAACGTTTGTGTAAAAGGCGGTAATTTCGGAGGACGCTGCTAGGATGCGCATTATGTAGACGATCCATTAATATTTGGGTTTTCATGACTTGTGCTCTAACCTGATTTGACAATTGGGGCACCGTTAGCGTATATTACTTATAATGCATGTTCAAAAGGGGATTTTAGCGATCGTTCTTTCTAGTTCTTAAATTTCCATTTGATTAATTGTGGTTCTTCTTACTGTATTCTTCCTAAAATCCGCTTTATTACTATTTCCCTTAGTTTTCTTTATCACTTATATGTATACCTTAGGAGGGCGTGTGTGCCGCAGTGGTTGGAGGCGCCACTGTTACACGCACGTGGAAACGATTCATGTGCCCATGGCCCACCAAGCCTCCGGGGTCGGCAAATTGGTACCAGACACGTCTGCGAGTCATTGTAAAGGCCAGATATGCAATCAATCACCTCCAACGATTCTTCTTTTTTTATGTATGTCTTAGACTACATTGATCGTCTCAACTTTTACCTATTGCCTATTCCTTTTTCATGGCAGGTTCAAGGATAAAAGGATAAAGCTTTCGGCGTTGATCAAGCCCTGAGGGATATGCCATGCATTCGACTTCATTAAGTATCGTTGGAGGTGATTGAATGCATATCTGGCCTTTGCAATGACTCGAGGTGGCCTGCCGATGTATCGAGCCAGTGCTGCTATCCTCTCAGACAAGTCTGGCACCAATTTACTGACCCCGGAGGGATGAAAGGCTTGGTGGGCCGTGGGCGCAAGAATCGATTCCACGTGCGTGTCGTAGTGGGCGCCTCTAACCACTGCGCCACACGCGCCCTATAATACATATGTATACATATATATTGTATATATATATTTTTATATATATACATATATATATATATATATATATATATATAGTGTTTTATATGTTGACTCGACCAATAACTAACTATAACCAATTCTTTAATATGTTTTATGATGTCAATAGTAAAGGATTTCAAAAACTCAGCAAGAACACCCACTGGTTTCCCTAAATCGCTTTTCCTTCTCCTTTTCTTTTCGTTCGTTTTATTATTATTTCTTTTTCTCTTTTTTCGTTTTTCTGATCAGCGGATGTTTGAGAAATAGTAGTTTTCATTCCAGTGAAAATTAACGACTTTTTAATCGGTCATCTTCCTTAACTCTCGTCAAAAAAAAAATCCTTTCGCGAAATGCTCGGTGCTCGTTCCGTTGCTCAAATCCTACCGTCGCTTACCTTAGTGAATACGATATTTTTGCCCTCTGTAGTGAAATCGTTTAAAGCAGAATATCCAGAATAAAAAGATTTTGACAATATTGTATCGTTTAGAAGTGTGAATAAGTGGTAGAGGTGGTAGAGGTTGGAATAAAGATCTAAGTTTCCCTTGAATCCCAGTTTCATCGATGAAGAATATAAAATTTTAAAATAAGGTGAAGTAAACAAAGTACTAAAGTTAAAGTCAAGGGATCAAAGTTCAGGTAAAGTTCAAAACAGTTTAATTACAATATTAACTTTTTAGTCACTGCCTACCACAATTTTCACAGCAGAGTATTATTTGAAATACAACCACAATGATGCTGAAATATTTGCAAAACTCCGGGTTGTAGATGTTTGCTCAGATCAATACCGTTGACAGGTGATTGCTGATGGCACTGCTAGAGAGAAAAATTAGCTGAGAGAAAGGCGAAACGAAGGACCTGCATGGTGTGGTGGTGAACGTATTAGCACCCGGAAAGGGTAATATCGTGTTCGATCCCACCTCAGACACCTGCGGTACGGAGTTTTGCAAATATCACGGCAACATTGTGGCTGTATTTCACAGTTTATTTATTTAAACTATTGAGTCAAATTTTTGCATCGAAACAGGTTTAATACGGCCATTTTTGAATAGTATTAAACATGTTATTTGTTAAAATCGAAGTTAGTAAACTAATGACAATAATAACAACAAAACTGAGGAACTGAAAAATATTAAAAATACCTGTAATCTTGTCAGAAATGGCCATGGACCAAGATGAGTGATGTTGTTGGCGGCCAGTCGAAGTGATTCGACATTTGGCGGCAGATAGTCGGGGATTACGGTAAGAATCTCATTATTCGAAAGATCCAGAACACGCAAGGATCTAAGACCACTGAGATCCGGCAAATACCTGGAGTCGTCAGTAAATTAATGCGGTGATAGTGGCAATGAAGAGTGAGTCTGATCTCCTGTAGTTCTCGTTTGAGCTCATAAAAAATATTTGAAGAGATATTGGAATCAGTAGTAGTTTTTTCCTCAACAATTGAATTCAATTCAGAGAGAAATAGCAGAATCAATGGTAATTGGATTACCATAGACAAGTCCTCTTTCGTAGGTTACACAACACTTTTAATCGTGACTTTCTTAAGAGTGACAAAATGAAATAAAATACAGTTTCAGAGTACTGTACACTCATCTGCTTATCACCTAAATGCATTTTTCTCAAAGGGTTTTGGAAGCTTTGCTATCGTAATCTGCTACCTGGTGGAGATTTCCCAGCTATCAGTGTCATCTTCTAGCCGCAGTTGATGATGGGTCAGCAAGCGCAAATGATGTTTGCACTTTTGAATAAGTGATAATGAAAAGGAGGACAGACAGGGAGATAAATGGTTGGGTTAAAACTCTTTAAGCTAGGTTCTGAAAACCTGTAAAAAGTCGTCCTCTTCCAGGCATGTGTTCTCGCATTTAGATCAAGAACTTCGTAGAGTGTGAAAAATTTCGTCTTGGATAACTGCTGAAATTGGGCCATGTACCACAGCCATTCAGCATAGTGACATCGGTTAGTAAAAATTCATCATCGAGCATTGTCCTTCCAAATTCATTTATCCGAAAGCACGAACATCTTCCTCCTCCTGTACCTTTTCGAAACCCTGTTCTTCTTCATGCACCAGCAGGTCCTCACTTGAAGAGGAAGTGATTCTTGTAAATATGATTGATGCAGAGGATTCAGTTCTTTATTTCCAGTCATCATATTTATTTTCTTTCTCACAATAATAGAGGAGGAATGGAACGTGAACTGAATTGCATGAAAGTGCGGTGTACTGATAAGGAATTAATGTCGACCAAATCCTTGGACCCTCGAAGTTGTTCAGATACGGTGATGAGAGTGCAAATCAGTGCCAAGGGAAATTACGTACTTCTGAAGGGCAATAATATTTTTACAGTTCATCGAATTATTGATTTTCTTCTGACACATTTCCTCAGCGTGTCCTCGGTCGAAAGCCATGTTACTCCTTCATTAATTGTTAATGAATATTCAGTACTATCAGAGGTACTGAATATATTCAAACGTATTTTTAGTTGGCAGTAGAGCGTGTTTTCCTCCTGAAAACCCATTTGAATTGAATTTTTTCGCATAATAACGAACGGAAACCACCTTAAAAGTGGTGATGAGAAAAAATTGTACCAAAGAAGTTACTTAAGTGCATCCGTCTCATGTTCATCAGTGGAAGGCTAAAAGAAAAAAAGAGACAGGCGAAACGAAGGACCCGCATGGTGTGGCGGTGAGCGCGTTATTCCCCGGAAAGGACAATAGCGCGTTCGTTTCCCACCATAGACACCTGCGGTCTAGAGTTTTGCAAATATCTCAGCACCATTAAAAACTATATTTCGCAATATGCTCTGCCATTAAAAAGAGTAGGCAGCAAATAAAACGGTTAAAAAAAACAATATCAAAAATCGCTTAGAACTGGTAAAGAAGAGAACATGCCTGAGCGAATTGTGGGAGAGATTGAGTGTGGTGAGAGCGAAGTTGCCACGGCCGAATGCAATGGTGCGAAGCCGATTGCGTGACAGGTCCAGAACTCGGACATTTGACAACGATATCAACGCCTAGAAACTATTTTAGTATTTGTGATACAACAGCAATCATGCTGAGATATTTGCAAAACTCCGGACCGCAGGGGTTTGTGGTAGGTAACGAACGCGCTATTACCCTTTTCGGGAGTTAACGCGTTTATCACCACAACATAAGAACCCAGTTAATTTCATTGCTATTTTAGGCTTCCTAGATCAATCGGGATTAACAGGCGATTGCTGATGGCACCGGTAGATAGAAAACTAGTTAGGAGACAAGCGGACCCGCATAGTATAGTGGCGAACGCGCTAGCCTCCGAAAAGGGTAATAGCTCGTTTGCTCCTTACAACAGACGTCTGCGGTCCGGAGTTTTGCAAATATCTCAGCATCATTGCGTTTGTATCACACATAATACCTTGCCGTGAAAAGATGTAAAAAGTAAACAAGAAGTTAACACTTCATTACTTTTCTCATTTATCACAGCTATCAATATTAGTAACAATATAGAAGATAAAGTGATGTTTTTCTTCAATAAGCAATAACACGAGGTTGTTATTACAGAATTTATTAGGATACAACAGCTGACGTTTCGACGGTTTCGCCTTCTTCAGAGCTTGGAAAGGTCAAATTGAGATGCGATCTACTCAACCGAACACCTTCATAACCCTAGCAGATAAAACTTAACAGATAAATTTGCATTCGCATAAGAAACAGCTTCATTTAAACACCTACCGTTTATTTCTTGCATCTAAGTTAGTTGGTGGATGGCAGCCGCATAGAGCATAGAGTACTACATGGGCGAGGACTGTGCCTGTCTCAGGTCATTGGATTAGCCTGAGGTATGGCGCTAGGTCACGTGTGATGACAAGACACTCCTCCTTGCTGTTCATTTCTGGATATTTAGAATTGATCCAAAACGTTGCTTAATAAGGGTCGGTCTAGAAAATTCCTTAAGAGTGATAGAAATACCACCGGGCACTCTAAGACGCCAGCTAGTTCGCAACCGCTTAATATGACCGTCCATGTATAACGAGGAACTGCATAATTTGTCGTAACGGTAGAGAAGGTGATTGCATGAGCTCGGGTACAATCTACGTGATCTCTTGTAAAGTGTGCAGGGACAAATATGTTAGCGAAACGGGCGGACCGCTCTGCGTCCGCATAAAAGAACACCTAGTCGGTAAATCTAAATTAAAACCAAACATTCCACTAGGCGCGCATAGGATGCGGGAACATAACGGAGAAGGTTTTGAAGTAGGAGTCACTATCCTCACGCATACTACTTTTACTATTGTTGTTATTATTATTACTGTTATTATTGTCATTATCATTATTATTATTATTAGTTCTATTATTATTATTATTACTGTTATTATTATTACTGCTCAGTTCCGACAGACGACACCGATACACGTAGAATCGATCCCCGAGTACATGGCCCACCAAGCCTTCCATCAGTCCGGTATCGGCAAATTGGTACCAGCCTCGTCTGGGAGGATAGCAGCACTGGCTCGATACATCGGCAGGCCACCGCGAGTCATTGTAAAGGCCAGATATGCATTCAATCACCTCCAACGATACTTAATGAAGTCGAATGCATGGCGCATCCTTTATGGATGGATCAACGCCGAGAGCTTTATCCCTTATTTTTATTCAGTTTTAAAGCACTAAATATTCTACGATAAAATGAATTTGACGTTTTGACATGTTCCCTTTCGTTAGCTTCCACGAGTTCAATAGAAAAAACCAAAATGTGATGCTGATTTCGGTTGCCACACGACAAGAATCCTTCATGGGTGTGCAGAAACGAAACTCCCAAACCAGCCATAATATCGGCCAAGTCCAAGGAAAATTTCTCAAGCAATTTCCCAAGGAAAACTCCATGTTTCGGGCAGCCGTGTCGCACTGGAATGACGGTTTTTAATTTAGCGACAAGTACCGTATTTGAAAATCAATAAAAGGGTAGCGATTGATAAGTGGTCGCGAATATTGGTGTTGTTGATGGCGAAGACACTCTTATGGTGACATGAAGAGCGTTCATTGTTATGCACTAATCCACTGTTCATCCTAAAATGGCGAAGAGGAACCACGACAATGAAGCTGAAGCGCAACCTTCTGCAGACTTTACGTTAGGACGACGGTGAAATGGCGGTGATGTTCTCCGAAACACGAATTCAGTTTTTTCATGTTATCGTAGCTCTTTAATGATTCGCCTTCATGAGGAAATTTTGAGCCGGTTAGTTGCAAAGCCATGTGTCATCTTCCCAACTGGGAGGTACCTGAACTATCATTTGTAACTTTGTTAAGTCTCCTCTGAGCCAAGAAGACACCAGTATGGTTCCCATTTCTCCCTGTCGCAGTTCCACCTTTCCAAACAACACGACACAAAGTACATCTTTTCGGATAGGGATTTCTACTTTTACTGCTTTCCGCTAGAGAGTAGTCATACTATTAGTTCACTAAGATGCTGCGTGGCGGCAGTAAAATGTGCTCACAAGTAGCTGGCTCAAACTACTCTGAAGCAGAACTCGAACTTTTACTGAGGTAATTGAATTTCGAATTAAAAAACAGGGTGTAGCTTGTGTTGACATGGAAATCGTTGGCAATGAAGACCTCGTCCTAGTGTGAACTTCATAGTGTTAAGAGTCTGAAAAAAAAACAACCAGGACTACAAAGTAATAACCAATTTTAATAGAAATGCAATGAGAATAAATGTTAGACTATGTTGTTAGGGAACTGCTTTTACAGCACTTTGAGAAAAATTTAGCTTGTATTACAAAAAATGCTGTGAAAGTTCAATTTCTTATGACTCAACTCACCTAAGACATTCGTTTTCTCATGACTTCTTTTTCTTACTACACTTACTTGCTTGACACTTGAACCCTCCTCATTAGTTGTGCGGGCCCAGGGCAATCTCCTTTTTTAGAGATTTGCTGAATAAGGTGGTTCGCTGGAATCTCGAGGTTAGCCTGGCCGATGCCTGCCCTATGTCTTCATCACCACAGGCAGTCGCAGCCCTTGCGGATCAGAGGAAAATTTGTTACCATGTGACTAGTTTGATACCAGGACGGCGGTAGATCCTGGTATGGTTTGCTCTTAGTTAAGTCTCCTGATGGAAACACCGGACTCCCCAGCTTGAGATGCCCTGCCAGGGGGTGAATCCTCCCGCTGTACATCGCAATCGGACACCCAGGAACACCTCCTAGCCACGATGAGGCGGTACACCATTGAGAGGTTTCTCACTACGCAGAATGAGTAATATTTCTAAGAGATTCTTCGTAGTCTTGTTGAGTAAACGCGAGGTGCTGTTTTATTCTTTATTCACGAACAAGCTGACGTTTCAGCGGATTTCGTCTTCCTCAAAAATTGCATAAATCGCCCTAGTGGTACAGACGATGATTGCATGAGCTCGAGTAGTTTATCTGATCACCTTTAAGGCGTGTGGAGACGAATACATTGGCGAAACGGGCAGACCCCTCTGTGCCCGCATAAAAGAACACCTAATCGGTAAACGTAAACCAAATACCCCACTAGGCACGCATAGGACCCAGAGACACAACGAGGAGGACTTTGAAGTACGTGTCACGATCCTCGCATGGGAATCAAGAACACAAGCGCGAAAAACACTCTCGAGGCGCTCTGGATTAATCTCAGAAATCGGAAAATGAACCGCAGGCAAGAATGCCTCATTGTAACGCGTGATATTGGACAGTATATAAGCCTGTTATTTTGATGAGATGGGCACATTACGATTCCATGTGAATTCTGTGCGGTTGGTCTCCACTAGACATACTCATTGGAAGCCTCATAGAAAGCGGTGAGTGTGCAAAGCTGTGTTCATTGTGATTGTAATCTTGGTTTAGCGTTTTCTTTGTTTGGTTATGGAGGTGTTTGGCGAAATAGATTGATGTCAACTTGACCATTCCAGACTCTGAGGAAGGCGAGATCCGCCGAAACGTCAGCTTGTTCGTGATTAAAGAACAAAATAACACCTCGCGTTTGTCTAACAAGAATACGAAGAATTTCTAAGAGAGCTTTTCCAAAATCTACAGAATTTTGATGATCTCTAAGCCGTCTCTAAGCCCTCCCATCTCTCCGTCTCACTTAGACATGACATCGAAAAGGTCAGTAAATCATCGTTGTGGACGAATTAATGCGATGAATAACAGACATGTCAGTGGCAATATGGATGTTTACAACACGATTTGGAATCTTATTCGATGTCCTTTGGGCTAAATGTAATTTTTTCTTAAGCCATCATCACCACATCTCAGCTAATTAGCACTCTCTTTCTCTCTAATCCTCTCCTTCTCTTGTGTGCTCCCTTTTCACTCCCTCTCTCTGTATCACTTTAAACCTCTTTCCAAATTTGTTTTGCAAGAATGGAAGATATAGGGTCGACTGCTAATCCGCCTCAAACATTCGCTTCGCGACAGAAGCGTTTAATCACGATCGGTAATAAGTGAAAGGGAGAGAGCTAGGAAGAGAGAGGGAGAGTTATGGACAGAGAGGAGAAAAGAACGAAAAAGGAGGAAGGGATAGAACGAAGGGAGAAGAGGATTATATGAATTTCATACTTCATATTCCAGTACAAAAACGACAGATTCGAAGGTACACTAAATTGGTAAATCAACTAGTGCACCACTTACAACCACCATTTGACAAAGACGAAATGAGGGTCGTTAATAGTTGAGGGATACAAGAGGGGACCTGTCCAAAAACACGCGAAAAAGAAGGCTGATCCCGGATTTGATCACATGATTGTACTGAAACAAGTCCTGATCAGAAAGCAGCTCAAATAAGTTGACATTTTGCTGCATTATTCAGTTCACACAATGTTTAGGATTAATAATTGAAGAAGATATCGATTACCCATTCCGAGGTTAAATATAGGTGAGTTAACAAAAGACAAATAGGTTATTTTTCGTTTCAAACCTATAAAGTTATTATTTCGTCATCTCACCTGTACCGAAATCTTTTGAATAGCGCATTTATCCAGTCGTAAAGTGTGGAGATTACTGTAGTTGTTCGGAAATCTCTCGATAATCGGGAACGAATTATTGGCAAGATTCAGTGAAATTATGTCATTGAAGAGTGCCGGCAGTACTGAGAGGTCCTGCGATGAACAGTCTTGTGATGGACGATTCGAAATGGAGAACCGTTTACACGATCGTCGTGCTACTTCGGTTGTGGTGGCGGGGATGGTGGTGACTATGACGACCACAGAACACCACAAAATAGCGATGAACATCATCTTCGGATGACGTCACATCATCGATTGGCTCGAGGTCAGAAGCAAATCGCAGTGAGTGCAGGAGATACGCATCTATGTGCGTTATTGTGGTGGTAACGGGCGTCAATCAGAAACAAAAGCCGGGGCGGTGCTTCGGACAAGTGGATAACGAGAGTGACGGAAAGAGAGAGATGGGAAGAAGAGAAGGGACAAAAGAATGAGGACGTTTCGAATAAAAGGATTCCTTGTTGTCTTCATTTATTAATATAAACTGTATTGTTCGCGTAATTCATTAGGTCAAGTAGGTACATGTGTTGACTACTTTTCAATTATTTATCTATCTATATGACCCAGCATCAAATATTGTCCTAATGCAAACACCCTTTTGTTTCGGTTCTTTAAATTGGAACCTTTCCTAAGGAAGGTCGTCGAATCTGCATATTGACCTTAAAGACTTTGTCTTCTTCTTGAATTTCATTGGATACTGTCGAGTTGATTGTCCACGAATTCCTGGGATAACTCTACCAGAACGTTCCCGAGCTTCTGCCATAAGAACAGCCACCAGCGTTTACAAATCGGGGAATGCTTTTACACATAGGATCGGTACTGATTTGTCAACCCCGGAAGGTTAAGAGGCTGGGTTTGACTGCGACAAAGTCAAACGAACCAGTTACCATGTGCGTATTCGAAATAGGGGAATAGAGAAAAATAACGAAAGAATGAAAGTCACGCGCAGTGATGATAGACCTTAGACCTACAGAGAAAAAGCGACAGAGAGAAAAAAACTGAAATGGAGGCGAAAACTTGGAAAAGAAGATCCGGAAACAGGAAAATGTTTTCGGATGTGTTATTGTTATGAAGAGAATGAGGACAATGACTTATGGAAACGAACAGAAATGTAGGAAGAAGAGGAGAGAGGAAATGGCAATTTGATAAGGAAAATGCAGTGGTATCAAAAATTCTGTCAGAATTCTGACAAACGTTTAAATAACTAAGTTTTTGAGACGAAGATCTGCCGAAAAAATAGTCAAAATCATATGTGGCTGTGAGAAGAAAAAGTGAATGCGGTTGACGGAAACAATTGAATCTAGAAGGGAAAACAGAGGAGCCTGCAAATGACTAGACAAAAACATGAAGAAATCGATTGATAAGGATGAAATTACTATGTTGACATGTTCGGAAAAGAGATAACTCAACACTATAACATTGTTGTTTCGCTCAAGGCCTAACATATAACCCTTTAACTACAACAACAATCAAAGCTGGTCATATTCCAATGTAGGTGTGTACATCGTCTTTCTACGAAACATCGGTCGACTGTTTGACAACGCACAAGCTTTCTTTCTTTGATGAGCTTACACGAGGTTGACAATAATATTTATTATCGGCTAACGCTTCGACGTCTTTGTCTTCCTCAGAGCCGATGTTCCGAGTCGATGGTGCACGCTTGTTATTCGTCTCGATGTAGCAACTCCGCCTTCATGTCGAGTCAGGTCTTCCTCAGCGGGCCATCTCCTCGAACGAGGCATATTCACTCGGTGATGACCTTTTATGCAGGTTGCTGATGGTGGATCGCCGTGATTGTCCGGTGATAGTGTGATAGTCACTTGTTTTTCCCTGGCAATCAAACCTGCGGAAGTCGGTGTTATTGTCAGTTAGCACAAAGCTAGGAGTAATATTTCGAAACCGACTTTCCTTGAACCTCGTTGTGCCTAATCAATGTGTATTCTTTCTTTGATGAGCTTACATGAGATCGATAACTATTTACTTTTTTTAACCAACAAGCTTACCATTTTGGAAGAATCTTTGTCTCACGGAAGCAAACTTTGCCTCTATATATTTGTATATACAACGTGAACTGCGTACGGTGGCGCCCTGGTAACCCTTAGTGAATTACATTTAACCAGTTTTTATGTTCTCTGTGAATCCAGAAGTCCATCCACAGATCGTCCTTCATCCACATCGAAATTCACATGCGAACACAATCCAACAAATCTTCCATAATGCACCTCCCTTTCAAAGAAACCATTCAGCTTTTTCATCACTAATCTCATTAACATATTTATCGATAACAACCAAATTATTAAAATAGACAAAATACCCGACAACTTCATCAGTGATAATGATTCATGAGTGTTTTCAGGCAATGAAAGCAGAGTGAAGTAGAGGCCTTCAGAAAATCAATACCTATCACACCTACATCATGTAAAATTATCACCTAGATTAGTGAGGATCTCATACAAATAGTAAAGGAATGAAGAAAAAAGCACTGTTTGAAGGGAAAAAAAGTGTCGGCCTTTCACAAATTCGTTGGTGATTCCACAAGTTGTAAATCACTTATGTAAATCGAATAAACTTCAAGCACAACATGAAATGATAGAAGCCAGTCTGATTGCTTGGGATAAGAGCTTGATTGGAGCCGTTAACGAGGAAAACATTTACGATTCCATTGTGTTCAAGCTAGGCGACGCCGAATCGCCAACTTATAAACACGGCCGCTATGAGTAGCTTCCAGTCGAACACTTCCACATAACCGCCATGTGCACGAAGATCCGGTTCATAGATGAGCACGTCTTCAATCATATGCATGAAACCGTTGATTCCTAGAATTAGAAACGTTTATCATCAATCTAGCAGACAAGGATTTTACTGTTGACATGCCCGTACATCTTCACGATGTGCCGTTCACCGTCGTGAGGATGAGTACGGCTTGTCGTCAGTGACACACGACTAGACTCAAACTTGGGATTTCTAGTCGCTTGCAGCCATTTTCAGCGACGTTTTAACTTTTGCAGCACTAATAAACTGATGATACTCACATGATGTTTACGATGCTCGCATGAAAAAATCGATATAAAGATCTTCACAGTTCGAGATTCGGAGGAAGCAACTTTCTAGTGGCTCGAGAAATCGATAAAGTCGATAGGCGAAGCTATTATTAGATAAACTTATAAACGGTCAACTCACCGGCGATTTCACCACCTTCAATAACTCGTGCCACTCGGCTACCACGTGGCCAGTAGAGCTCGAAATCTGAAAGTGCCTTACGAGAACATAAGGGCATCTTAATAATCGAAGAACTCTATACTACTCAACCCTAAGCAAGGAAATTAGTTTTTCTGCCTAAATACTGTATTTAAGAAAGATCCTGCCGATTAATTTTCCCAGAAAAAAATAAGTGAATTAAAAAATGGATGAGCCGGTCACGGGCTCTTGCGAAGAGTCAGTGACAGATTGGCAAAGAGAACAATGGAGTGGACTCCAAGAGGATCTATGCGTCCTATAAGATAATCAAGACTTAAAAGATCAGCAGACAACTATGTGGTTCATTCCATCCACTAGCTTTCAGATTGACTGCGGTAATGGAGATACAGCGAAAAGAACGAAAAATGTGGTGTAACACGTACGACAGATGGTGACAAGCTGTTCAAGAATTCAGGTAGGCAAATCCCTAATAATACTTATTTTTCCTTGATGAGCTTACGCGAGGTTGATAATAATATTTATTATCGGCTAACGTTTCGACGTCTTCGTCTTCATCAGAGCCGATGATCCGAGTCGATGGCCCACGCTTTTCTTTCGTCTCGATGCGGCGACTTCGCCTTCGTGTCGAGTCAGGTCTTCTTCAGCTGTCCGTCTCCTCGAATGAGGCACACTCATTCAGTGGTGCCCTTTTATACACGATGCTGATGGTGGATATAATGATAATGTCCGTTGATAACTATTTGTTTTTCTTCCGGACATATATCATCGCGCACATCGTGCAGAAGTCGGTGTTATCATTAGCTAGCACAAAGCGTGTTAATGCTTCGAAACCGACTTTCCTTGAACCTCGGTGTGCTTAATCAATATGTATAATACTGTTGGACGTTGTGCATAAATATCCTACGTAAGACATTTAAGGAAAGCCAGCAAGAAAACAATAAGGAGCAACTGTAACGCAATGTTGTAAGCTGACTCCATCACGGATCTCCCTCATATGAGGGATCTCGAGCCCGTTAGGCGCGAGGGTACGTGGCGCCTCACAAGATGGCGGATAGGGGGTTAATCGCGGACCAAAAGCGACCTTTGCTTCCCTTAGACGCAGGTGGATCCAAGGGATGGACTCCCTGTTTCTGCTGCGCCGATTTGGCAGATACTTTCTGTATTTGCAAGGCGTATTCATGCATGAGTGTGTGGGTGCGTTTTCGCTTATGAGGATTGTATTCTACGAGTAAATTTGGGAAAAAGCCTGCAAACAAGTGACAGAGAAGTATATGGGAGGAGGTTAGGTGTCGTCTCCAACAAATAAGCTCCATGTCCACTCTGGGAGAGCCTGGCAAGCTATCCGTGAGTATGCCCAGCCCCCACGTTCAGAGCCCAGCAAGCTATACGGGAGTATTAAACTGCTAAACACAGTGAAAAAAGGGCCCCATTCCCTGACCTCGAAAGAGTCCCCAATTTGGCAGCGTTGGGTAGGGCGAGTACGGAGGATAAAGGATAAAGGATAAAGCTCTCGGCGTTGATCAATCCCTGCGAGATGCGCTATGCATTCCACTTCATCAAGTATCGTTGGAGGTGATTGAATGCATATCTGTCCTTTACAATGAGTCGCGGTGCCCTGCCGATGTATCGAGTCAGTGCAGCTATCCTCCCAGACGAGTCTGGTACCAATTTGCCGACCCCAGAGGGATAGAAGACTTGGTAGGCCATGGGCGAAGGAATCGATTCAACGTGCGTGCCGCAGTCGCGCCTCCAACCACTGCGCCACACGTCCCCTTACGGAAAGGCTGCTAAAATGGCAGGACCAATAGAAGCTGTCTGGATCACGAAGAACTATGGTGACGATCTGTACCTACAATGCACATACATCCCAATCCCCGATAGAAGAAGTGATCATGCAAGTAAGAAGGATAAGTTATAAAGTCATCGGCCTGACCGAGAGGAGACGACGCCACCCATTCAACACCATCTATGACATAGGAAAAGAACTGTTCCTGGGAACATGCGACAGTAAAGGAGTCGGTAGCGTCGGCGTTCTCGTCAACACGAGTTTGTCCATGAACATCGATTCATTCGAACAGCTTACAACCCGAATCGGACGTTTACGATTAAAAAGATGTGGATCAACACCGGCTTTGACAATCTTTGTCGTTTACGCGCCACCATCAAACTATGACGAAGAAGAAGTCGAAGCGTTCTACATAGACCTGCAGAAGTTCTACAGAAAAGACCATGCATACTTCATGGTTATCATTGAATATTTCAATGCCAAGATTGGACCAAGAAGAACGTCTGAGGAACGTCACATTGAGACCCATGGACTAAAATGTAACAAACAGGGGGATCGGCTATCTGAGTTTACCAGAGCACCCAAAACCTTCCATAGCAACTCGCAATTCCAGAAGCCCTACCTTCAATGCTGGACGTAGCAATGGAGTGCACCGAAATAGACCACATTTTAGTTAATAGAAGGTTTTGCCTAACCGATGTCCCTGTTGTACCAAAATTCTTCACGGGATCAGAGCACCGTCTCGTTCGTGCAAGATTCTATTTCTCGCGGAAAGGGGAAAAAGCCGCTAAATTCAAAAGCCGAAGTCCGAGAACCACCACAAACTGCGACTTATTCATTTCATTAGTCGGCTGATGGGAAGACGCGGTTGCCGATAACATCGACGATGAATACGATCGGCTCATTCAACATCTTCACGCTAGCGCTATGAAAGCTGAAAGTTCGAAAGTTGCCAAGAGACGTCTGTCTCCAGAAAACTCTCGAGCTAATACGACAGCGTGGACTCGCACGAGCTGCAGGCAACCGCGATCTAACGTCCGAGCTTGCAAAACAATGCAGATAGGCGATAAAAGAAGACCTTAAAGAGAGAAGAGCAGCGATAATCGTCGAAGCTGCAGAGGCTGGGAAAAGCATTCGGAAAGCCCGCCGAAGCTTCGCCAATTACAAGACAAAGATGATTGCACTCCGACGCCCAGTTGGAACAGTTACAGCGTCCAGAAAGGCAATAAAGAAAATCACTCACGAATACTTTTCAGATCTTTTCGATACCCACGCCCACCTCCTGTCATGTGAAATAAAAGATGGATATGTTGTACCACCGGTTCACCCTTCCGAAATCCGACACGCCATTTCGTCGGTAAAAAATTGAACAGCAGCAGGTCCGGAAGGAATAAGATCAGAATATCTGAATAATCTTCCGCCAGTCCTCGTAAGCACACTGGCTCGGCTCTTCACAAGTTACCTGTCTGAATGCAAGGCCCCTACTCAGTAGAAGATCAGCAAGACCGTGTTATTGTTTAAAAAGACCTACACGATATCGGCAACTATCGCCCAATCTGCTTGCTGTCTGTCGTCTACAAACTTTTCAATCGAGTCATCCTAAACAGGACTGACAGAAAACTGGACGCAACCAAAATTTCACCATTCTAAAACGATATTAACGTTAACGTCAAAAGAGGAGTTAGGCGAGGCGGTACAATCTGGCCAAAATTATTCACAGCCACCCTCCAGAACGTCATGCAAACATTGAAATGAGATAATATGGGAGTGAAAATCGACGGTTGGCAGATACATCACCTTCGCTTTGCTGATGATGTCGTTCTTATAGCACCGAACATTAGCCAAGCGGAACGAATGCTTGCCGACTTTGATAAAACCTGTGGAAAGATTGGTCTTCGACTAAATCTCAAGAAAACGATGTTCATGAAGAACGGATTGGTTTCGTTTGCCCCATTCATGCTCAACGGAACAAATATCTCCAAATGCTCTAGTTATGTCTATCTAGGTCGGGAAATCAGTATGATGAACGACTTAGCTCCAGAGCTGAGAAGAAGGAAACGAGTGGCTTGGAGAGCCTTCAAGAGCATCGTGGATGTAGGGAAGAGTATAAAGAACAACCGAGTTCGTACCCACCTTTTCGACTCAACGGTTCTTCCTGCTCTAACGTATGCGTCAGAAACCTGGTCGCTGCGTAAGCAGGATGAAACATCACTCATCGTTATCGAACGCACAGTCGAAAGGACTATGCTAGGAGTACCATGTTTCACACACAAGGATCCCGTTCTATACGCCAAACAGTCGAAGATAAGGTGGGCCGGACACGTAACGTAATTAATGACAACCGATAGACTTCACGAAGAGCCTAGAAGAAGGATATGATGCTCGACGAGTCCCTAGAGTGAGCAGGACCTATTAGGCTACTCTTGCAAGCGGCAGGAAAAGATAGAAGATTTACTGGCGCGCGCTCGAGTTACTCGACGATCAACGGGGCTACAGGTGACAGGTGACAGGTGACATCATCACATAAGTCCTATTTTCACGTCGTCATTTTCAATGGACACTTGGACGGCCCGTCCTCACTGGCTGTGTGGGCCACAGCATACTCTCCATTTTTCGGAGCTTTCCTGGTTAAGCCGTTGTGGCTTCTTGGAGCCCCAAGATCAGCCTTGCCAAAGTCTACCCAAGTCGTCACCACTTCGGGTAGTCGCCGCCTTTGTAGATTACAGGGAGTTTTGCCACCATCCGACTTTGCTACCAAGACGTGATGAATCCTGGTATTGGTTTACTCTTAGCTAGGCTTCCTGATGGGTTTTTTTTAGGCTTCGTAATGAAAACGCCGCACTCCTTCTCAGCTTGGAGGACCATGCCAAGGGAGTGAAACTCTTCGCTGCACATCGCAGACCGACACCCAGGAACACCTCTCAATCACGGTCAGGCGGTAAGCCGTTGGGAAGCAGGATTTCCTATGGATTTTAAAATTACGTAAAAAAATCTAAGAGTATGAAAAGTTACTGTAAATCGAAATGTGATTGTGAAAAATTCTGCGAGCTTTATATTGTGGAGAAATCTGAGGCTCTTAGAGGTGGTCACTGTGATGGAAATTGTATAAACCTGGTGCCTTTAGGAACAGAAACGAAGAATTCTACAGAAAGAAAAAACCATTTTAAAAGGAAAATCTCGGATTAGAGCTTAATGAGCAACCTTTTAGAAAAAACAAAGTGGGAAGCAAACCATGTAGATGAAAAAAACAGTAACAGAATGGAACCTACATCGTCCACGTCGACGAATCACCACTTTTTCATCGTTCATCATCACATACGTTCGTTCACGAAGATCCGTATACATCAGAGCCTTAATGACTGAAAAGTAAGTAAGAAGAATGATAAAAATAAAGCGATCAAAATCACATCCCAATTATTTCCTCCCAGAAGGCTCTTAGAGGTGGTCACTGTGATGGAAATTGTATAAACCTGGTGCCTTTAGGAACAGAAACGAAGAATTCTACAGAAAGAAAAAACCATTTTAAAAGGAAAATCTCGGATTAGAGCTTAATGAGCAACCTTTTAGAAAAAACAAAGTGGGAAGCAAACCATGTAGATGAAAAAAACAGTAACAGAATGGAACCTACATCGTCCACGTCGACGAATCACCACTTTTTCCGTACTGTAGCCGTGTTTCGTTTCTGAGGATCTCCCATAGGGATTGATACGGTACTCCGAGAACTCGTTCGATATAGTGCACGATTCCGTTGGTGGCCGCGACGTTGTCTTGAATGATGGCTGTTTTAATGCCACCACCGATCACATAGTATGCTGAAACGAGACATTTTCAGTTTCGAAGTATGAAATATGTCCAGGTAGAAAAAAAATGAGAAAAAATAGGATACGGTACCCAGGATCGACTTTCTATTAACCTCGGCATTGAATTATGAATTCGTCGTTTTCGCTCTCAGCAATCGCGAGGTTGTTAAACAACATACATTTAATTCCATACAATAACACAATACAACACAATCGTAGCTGAGGGATAGGGAATTCATAGGATACAGTTCTCCATACAAAATGATCTACTGCGATTTTTGATGAAAAAAAATCCCGTGGAGTACAGTGACATAAAGTTATTGATTGATTTGTCGTGCCGACTCCGTATATAGGCTCTCCTTTAACATTCTGATGTGGAGGGGCTCCTACAAACAAGTGGCCGAGGCTTCGAATGACAGAGGAGGTGTAATCAAGGGAAGCCAATTCAAAAGTAGTAGTGAAAGGTCTATTCTGACAAGCATGAGCTAGATCATACTCCGTGAATAGTCGTGGTATTCCAATATTTTTCCACACTTATGAATACAAATGTCATTCTGTAAGACCAAAAACTATTTTTCACTAGTACATTTCCTTACCGTAAATTAAGCAGAGCGTGTGTGGCGCAGTGGTTGGAGGCGCACCGCGACACACACGTGGAATCGATCCCGCGCTAATGGCCTAACAAGCATTCCATCCCTCCGGTGCCGGAAAATTTGTACCAGACTTATTTGGGAGGATAACAGCACTGGCTCGATACATCGGCAGGCCACCGCGAGTCATTGAAAAGGCCAAATATGCATTCAATCACCTCCAACGATACTTAATGAAATCGAATGCATGGCGCATCGCTCTGGGATTGAACAACGCCGAGGGCTTTGTCCTTTTATCCATTATCCGCTAATTGGCTATTTCACTGAATCAATCAATAATTGATGCATATGTTGTTAGAGAGTAATAATTCTGTAATTAATCGAGAGTTTACTACACCATCCATAGCAATATTTTTCCACACTTATGAATACAAATGTCATTCTGTAAGACCAAAAACTATTTTTCACTAGTACATTTCCTTACCGTAAATTAAGCAGAGCGTGTGTGGCGCAGTGGTTGGAGGCGCACCGCGACACACACGTGGAATCGATCCCGCGCTAATGGCCTAACAAGCATTCCATCCCTCCGGTGCCGGAAAATTTGTACCAGACTTATTTGGGAGGATAACAGCACTGGCTCGATACATCGGCAGGCCACCGCGAGTCATTGAAAAGGCCAAATATGCATTCAATCACCTCCAACGATACTTAATGAAATCGAATGCATGGCGCATCGCTCTGGGATTGAACAACGCCGAGGGCTTTGTCCTTTTATCCATTATCCGCTAATTGGCTATTTCACTCAATCAATCAATAATTGATGCATATGTTGTTAGATAGTAATAATTCTGTAATTAATCGAGAGTTTACTACACCATCCATAGAGAAAGACTCACTTATGTTATTTTTAGGCCATTCCCCTTTAATGAAATATAGCTGACGAATGTTGTCAACAGTATTCACAATCGTGTCATTGTTAATCTCGTCCGATGTTAATTCCTTTGCCGGTACGATGTGAAGCTTGAGCACCTATAAAAGGCCGAGTTGTAGCATAATCCGAAATAATAGTTTAGACTCCGGAACATTCCTCAGAGTGAGGATGGACCATTCAAGTATCCGAGTATCCGGTTTATGAATCCAAATGTCATTCTGTAAGACCAAAAACTATTTTTTACTAGTACATTTCCTTACCGTAAATTAAGCAGAGCGTGTGTGGCGCAGTGGTTGGAGGCGCACCGCGACACACACGTGGAATCGATCCCGCGCTAATGGCCTAACAAGCATTCCATCCCTCCGGTGCCGGAAAATTTGTACCAGACTTATTTGGGAGGATAACAGCACTGGCTCGATACATCGGCAGGCCACCGCGAGTCATTGAAAAGGCCAAATATGCATTCAATCACCTCCAACGATACTTAATGAAATCGAATGCATGGCGCATCGCTCTGGGATTGAACAACGCCGAGGGCTTTGTCCTTTTATCCATTATCCGCTAATTGGCTATTTCACTCAATCAATCAATAATTGATGCATATGTTGTTAGATAGTAATAATTCTGTAATTAATCGAGAGTTTACTACACCATCCATAGAGAAAGACTCACTTATGTTATTTTTAGGCCATTCCCCTTTAATGAAATATAGCTGACGAATGTTGTCAACAGTATTCACAATCGTGTCATTGTTAATCTCGTCCGATGTTAATTCCTTTGCCGGTACGATGTGAAGCTTGAGCACCTATAAAAGGCCGAGTTGTAGCATAATCCGAAATAATAGTTTAGACTCCGGAACATTCCTCAGAGTGAGGATGGACCATTCAAGTATCCGAGTATCCGGATAATGGCTTAGACTTGAAATCAAGCAAGGCAATAAATTCGTATAGTGATTCGGTCTGTACAACCACTAGAGTGAATAACCACCAGGGCAGCTGAATGCTTGCCGATCACATTGGTGTGAAAACTTTTTCTGCAGCACTTTAACAAAATCGTGGGGTTCTTTTAGGACCAACTTAAAACGAAATAATCACAGTCTTAACCTTTTAACTTACTGCCTGCTCTTTTTAATGGTAGGGTATGTTAGCACCCAGAAAGGGTAATGGCGCGCTCGTTCCCCACCGTAGACACGTGCGGTTCGGAGTTTTGCAAATATCTCAATATCATGGAAGTTATGAGACAAAATATGTCCCTAAACCTAACGCCTATTTGGCTGAACTGCCCTAGGCAAACACTTCATTAAAATAAAACTTACACTTTGAAGAACGCTGTGTACAATTTTCACTAACGCATATTTTGCTGAAAATCTGCGTCTAAACCACCGATAATTTTTTTTTACAAAAGTCACAATATGTCCCAAAATTCGCGCATATCGCGACCGTAGTGGCTAACCTGCTCTAGCCATATTCTGTCTCTGAGTAGACGACGTTCAATCTGTTCAGGAATCCGTTCGAATGCTTCGTTATACGGCGCAAAGAATGTCACCAGTCCACCGGTTGCCGAAAAGTAATTTCGAACGATTTGCCCGATAGTGTTTATGTACCGCATCAACGTTGTACAACGATAGTTCTCCATCAATAACTGTAAAAGTAATCGATCAATATGATGATCGTACAAGTGTGGTTGATAAAAGTGAAAGCGATATCCTACTTGGACGAATACGAAGGAGGAATCGAAACTGGTGACTGTTAGGATAACAATTTGCTATGAGGAAATGAATGGTAAAGACCATTCTAATGCATAAAGCACCATGTTCTGTAAAGAAAACCCAAGTGGTTGCAAATATACGCGAAAAACCTTCGCTTTTTTGAGCTTTTCCTTATTGTCTGTACAAGTATAACAAAATAATTTTTGAATAATAAACCAAGAATTATCTTCCAAAGGACTGAATTTCTTGACTGTTCACGTCTTTGCGCTTTGATTCCAATGTGTACAGTGCTGTATGTTTCGGACCGAACACCTTGATCTCAATGCGCATTTCAATTACGCTCCAGTGTCACGGGGTCGGTCAGCTGCCACGGCCAAAATGCTCGCGGTAGCAAAAGGATTGAAAAATACACGAGTGATAGTGTCACTACTTAATGCCCGACTGACTACTGTGTTCATGAACGATTATATCCTTTAATAACCCATATAGTTGTAAAGTGAAAAATTCTTTCCACAGTTAAATGACGGGTACGGTATAATTATTGTAATCGTACCTGATCGATAGTGTTCGAGACGATTCCGAGCACGTTGTCGATGATGTGCACAACGCCATTTTGCACCGGAATGTTTGGTACGAGAATTTTCGCCCAAACAGCTCCTCGTCTGAATTGTGAATAGCGCTCATACACCTCAGAGACGGCGAACACTGAAGCAATGCAATCGATAGGTATCGATTGACTATCTCGAAAAACGTAGACATTCATGGGAAGAAACGAGTTCGACGAATTTTCAACGAATGAGATTTCTAAATGAATGAAGTTGGCCAGAATGCTAAATCAATTCAACGCTTACAATCTATTCTTACAATTATCTTTCATGCACAGTCGAACTTTTTTCTATCGATCGTCATGAAACGATATTTCTACTCCATTCAAAAGCTGAAATTGGTTTCCATTCCGTAGCCACATTGTAGAGAAAATAAGTTATGCATCAAAAAAGTCATATAGCAAAAAAAACGAACAGAAAAGAAGGATAAAGTCATTTTCCATAGTGATAAATCTCAAGAAACAAAGGCACATTACTGTCATCAGACGCAGAAACCAAACAATGTCTGCATAGTCAGAAAAAAGAATGAAAAAAGAAGAAAAAGAAAAGAGAATTAAGGCAGAAGAGACTAAAAAGAAGATGAAACAACTAAATAGAAGTAATTCTTTGTATTCTTGTTGAGCAAACGCGAGGTGTTATTATTATTCTTTATTCACAAATAAGCTGTCGCACAGGAGAGTGTGAGTTCTGTGCGGTTGGTCTCCACTAGACATACTCAGTGGAAGCCTCATAGAAAGCGGTGGGTGCGCAAAGTTGTGTTCATTGTGGTTGAAATCTTGGTTTAGCGTTTTCTTTGTTTGGTTATGGAGGCGTTTGACCGAGTAGATTGCTGTCAACTTGACCTTTCCAGGCTCTGAAGAAGGCGAAGTTCGCCGAAACGTCAGCTTATTTGTGAATAAAGAATAATAATAACACCTCGCGTTTGCTCAACAAGAATACAAAGAATTACTTGATCAATGCCGAGGTTAATAGAAAGTCGGTCGTGGAAGTTACTTTAAATAGAAGTAGTTAAAACGAAGTCAAACCACACTTACAATCCCATCTCCCAGTTCGTCGATCGGTTATGTTACGCATCGAAAGCTTCAGTTTGAAGTTGTCCTCAATAATATTCGAAGAAAATCTGAAAATTTTCAAAGTTTAACAAACGCTTTGTAGTGGAAAGTCTTAGAAGTTTTCAGGATCAAACAATTATTATAAAAATACTTGGGTAGGTTAGCTTAATAACCCATCTTTACGGATCACAAAGAGTGCTACAGGATTCGGGTCAACATCAGTATGACTTTACTGATTGATGAAAGACTTCTTTTTTAGAAATAATGAGACAACCGCGTTATCGTTTCCCAGATATTCCCATGTCTTCAGCATCTACCAGCAGCTATAAGCTATGTTACTTCTAAAATGACAATGGTTTCTGGAGCAGTTCACTCCTAACTGGTTTTCTGGAAGGAAATGTCCAACTCCTTCTCGCCTTGAAAGACCATTGCGTCGTGTGATGATACTCATGTTGTGTAACAGAGCTTGAGAAGGAAATAACTGAACTTACAGTAATACGACGGATAGATTGATATATGAATGTTTAAGCGTGGCGAGAGTACATTTTCAACTGTCGTGCGAGGTTCAGAAAGAAGTTCATCCTCTGGAAATCTACTCAATCTGGGAAATTCGACATTTCCATCGGGTGAGGAATAGGGAGTAAGACTGAAGCCTGTGCCAGGAACTGCTGACAACTTGGATGAAATCCAGTTATAATGCGGAAAACCTCCTCTTGATCCACAACAAGCTGAGCAATCTATGCTGACGACCGGGAGACGGGTTCGGCACCGATTCTGAGGAATTTCGGAGATAAAAACTTGGTCAACTGGGAGCCACACAATCGCGAAAGGAGGATCATCCAGGTCTTCAAAGAACTAATAGGTATAATATTTTTACCTAACAGTCGGATAGTAGTGGATACCGAAATCGTACATCCAAGGATACGTGAACAGTACCCTATTCATACCGGTCACGTGAGCGAGCAAAACTTCGCGATCGATCCTATTTCGGTCGATAACCTGAAGGCTACGGAACCAAATTGGTTGAAGAGATAGGAAAAATTTGACAAATTTCATTGGAATGTGCTATATAATGGAAACCAACACTTCTTCAGAAAAAAAGAAACGGTCAATTATTGATTGATACCCCCCAAAGATGAAGAAAACGAAATTGAGAAGTTAAGATTTCAAATAAAAACAAAAAAGAAAAATGGAAGTGATTTGAAATTTTTAAAGGCAACGATCTTTTTTAAATATTTCATAGAGTTAGATCACCATCGGTAAGGGCTGCTGAATAAACCTCAATTGAACGCGATTGAACATTCACTTAAAATGAAACTCTAACTCATACACGATCGATAATTGATGTTACTCGAATATTCGAAGAATAGACGAGTACATTCGAACGCCATTAGAAGACGCTTACTCTGGCAAACGCCTTGTCAGTAGGTAAGAAGAACGTGTGAAAGCCATTCCACGCTGAACTACCGTAGATGACAAGCGCTATGTCCGGCACACGATTCAGTATATCACGAAGCTCTCTGAAAATGTCATTTTCACAAAAACTTACCAAGCACTTTCATATTTAGATTAGCATCTAGAAGTTAATAGCACTTTGTTTTTTTCTGCAATAAATAACCAAATACAATAGAATCGCTCAGAATCAAGTGCTATCGCTCACATCTCACACGAAGACCAACTATCGCGGAACCTGAGCGCTACGAATAAGCGTCCATATATGAAAAAGGATAAAGCTCTCGCCGTTGATCAATCCCTGAGGAATGTGCCATGGATTCCACTTCATTAAAAATCGTTGGAGGTGATCGAATGAACAACATATGGCCTTTAAAATGACTCGTGGTGGCCCACCGATGTATCGAGCGAGTGCTGCTATCCTCTCGGACAAGTCTGGTACCAATTTGCAGACCCCGGAGAGATGAAAGGCTAGGTGAGTCATGGACGCGGAGATCAACTCCATGTGTGTGCTGCAGGACGCCTCCGACCACTGCGCCACACGCGCCCCTGTTAGGCGTTCATATATGTCCATAAATACTCAACAATAACAAGTTTCAAAAACCACTTCAACATCTGTGACGGCTGTTTTAGAATTTTTTCTAAAACGAATTTCAGGGGAAAAAAACGAAGGTGTGCTTATCACATTTCATTCCTGAGAGGACGTATGTCGAAATCATTCAGGCGTTTTAGTAACTATTTATCTTCTTTAATACGTCGAATTCTGCTCGAATACGAATTTAGAATTCCACGGATCTCCCTCATATGAGGGATCTGGTTAGTCGCGAGATTATGTGGCGCGTCTC
Source organism: Angiostrongylus cantonensis (assembly GCA_009735665.1). Classification (NCBI taxonomy): domain Eukaryota; kingdom Metazoa; phylum Nematoda; class Chromadorea; order Rhabditida; family Metastrongylidae; genus Angiostrongylus; species Angiostrongylus cantonensis. The sequence goes on along the minus strand of MQTX01000183.1, from coordinate 139,138 downwards.
CAGGTGGAGGATTGGAGGTTAATCGCGGATCAAAAGCGACCTTTGCATCCCTGAGATGCAGGTGGATCCAGGGAATGGACTCCCTTTTTCTGCTCCGTCGATTTGGAACATACTTTCTGTACTTGCTGGGCGTATTCGTGCATGCGCGTGGGTGCGTTCTCACTTATGAGGACTGTATTCTATGAGTCAATTTTGCCAAAAGCCTGCAATCAAGTGACAGGAAAGTATAAGGAAGGCGGTCAGGAGACGCCTCCAACAAATAAGCTCCATGTCCACTTTGAGAGAGCCTAGTAAGCCATCTGTGAGTATACCCAGCTCCCACATTCAGAACAAAGCAAGCTATACGTGGCCATCAAAAAGCTAAGAACAGTAAGAGGAAAAGGCTCCATTCCCGTGACCTCGAAAGAACCCCCAATTTCGCAGCGTTGGCTAGGGCGACTACGGAGAGGCTGCTAAAATCTCAGGACCAATGGAGTCTGCCTGGATCACGAAAAACTATGGTGACGATCTGTACCTACAATGCACGCACAATTGCATCCGAGTCCTCGATAAAAGAGTTGATCATGAAGGCAAGAAGGATAAGTGAAGACGACATCGGCCTGACCGAGACGAGACGACGCCACCCATTCAAGCTGTCTATGACACAGGAAAAGAACTGTCTCTGGGAACATGCGACAGTAAAGGAGTCGGTGGCGTTGGCTTTCTCATCAACACGAGTTTGTCCATGAACATCGATTCATTCGAACAACTAACCGAATCGGACGTTTACGGTCGAGGACATGTGGATCAACACTAAGTTTGATAATCTTCGTCGTTTACGCGCTAGCATCAAACTATGACGAAGAAGTAGAAGCGTTTTATGAGGACTTGGAAAAGTTCTATAGAGAAGACCATGCATTCTTCATGGTGGGAGTCTCTAAGTGGAGAGTACCATAACGAAATAGACCACATCATAATAAATAGCAGGTTTTGCCCAAGCGATGTCGCTGTTGTCCCAAATTCTACACGGGACCAGACCACTCACTCCTTCATGTTAAATTCTACTTCTCGAGGAAAGGAGAAAAGCCGCTAAATTCAAAAGCCTGAGTCCCAGAACCATCACAAACTGGGACTTATTCAAATCTTTATTCAGCTGTTGGGAAGATGCCATCCTCGATAACATCGACGAAGAATACGATCGGCACATTCAACATCTTCACATTAGCACTATGAAAGCTTAGAGTTCGAAAGTCGCCGCCAAGAGACATTTGTCTCCAGAAAACCCTCGAGCTGATACGCCAGCGTGGAATCGCACGAGGTGCAGGCAACCGCGAACTAACGTCCGAACTTGCAAAACAATGCAGACAGGTTTTATCAAATAAAAGAAGATCCTAAAAAGAGAAAAGCAGCAGTAATGGTTGAAGCTGCAGAGGCTGCTAAAAGCACTCGGAAAGCCCGCGAAAGCTTCGCCAATTACAAGACCGAGATGATTGCAGTCCGACGCCCAGGTGGAACAGTTACATCGTCATGAAAGGCAATGGAGAAAATCATCCCCGAATACTACTCAGATCTCTTCGATAGCCACGTCCACCTCTCGTCATATGAAGTAAAAGAAGATGGATATGTTGTACCATCAGTTCTCCCTTCCGAAATCCGATATGCCATTTCGTCGGTGAGAAAACGAACAGCACCAGGCCCGGAGAGAACAAGATCAGAACATCTGAAGAACCTTGCGCCAAACCTCGTAAACACACTGGCTCGGCTCTTCACACGTTACTTGTCTGAATGCAAGACCCCTACTCGGTAGAAGACCAGCAAAACCGTGTTGTTGTTCAAGAAGGGTGACCTACACGATGTCGGCAACTATTGCCCAATCTGCTTGCTGTCTGTCGTCTACAAACTTTTCACTCGAGTCATCCTAAACAGGATAGATAAAACATTGGACGAAGGACAGCCGTTCGAGAAAGCAGGGTTTCGAAAAGGATTTAGAACGATGGACCACATTCACACGGTAACAAAGGCTCATTGAGGTATCATAAGAGTACAAAAGACCGTTCCGTCTCACTTTCATCGATCTATAGAAGACCTTTGATTCAACTGAGATAGAAGCAGTCATGGAAGCCCTGGATAGTCTAGGAGTCCCTACTCAGTACATAAAGGTTCTTCGTAAGCTGTACAAAAATTTCACAACTAAGATATCACCACTCTACAACGACATCAACATTGACGTCAAAAGAGGGGTTAGGCAAGGCGATACAATCTCGCCAAATTATTTACAGAAAGGACGAAGACGATGCTAAGAGTATCCCGTGTCACACATGTAAGGGATGGGATCCGAAGCTCCGACCTGCGTCAACGGTCAGGAATCAAAAATGCCGTTCTGTACGCTAAGCAGTCGAACATAAGGTGGGTAATGCGTATGAATGACAACCGATGAACAAGAGCCGTTAGTAACTGGATTCTTCGGGATGCCAGACGTACTGCAGGAAGACCACCGACCCGATGGTCAGAGTTCTTCACGAAAAGCCTAGAAGAAAGATATGATGCTCGACGAGTCCCTAGAGCGAGCACAACTTAGTGGGCTACTCTTGCACGCGACTGGGAAAAATGGAAGATTTACTGGCATCCGCCCGAGTCACTCGACTATCAACGGAACTATAGGTGACAAGCTACAGGTGAACACGTCGAATTACGAGGCCATAATTATCTCTATGTGTTTTAATAATGCCTGTGCTGTGCATGTGGATTAGAGCAGATTTTAATAAGAAGTACACAGTAGGCGATTAGGGTTCCCCTTCAACAAGTCGTACATCCACTCCAGAGAAATTTAGCATGCCACCTAATAGTACAGCCAGCTACCACTTCATATTCCGCCAGTAGGCAACACGCGCTCAGATTTTCATGAAACGAATTTACGGACCCCGGAGGGATGGAAGGGTTGGTGTGGACAAAGCGTAACCACTACGCCACACGCATCCCTCAAGAACCATGTGTAATAAGTGCTTGATACTCGAACACTTGAATCTCTCGTTTTGACGAATCATAAAGAACCGTGTGGACCCCAGCAGGGTTTTCATTTTAGTTTCAAGCATTGGTTGGTCATGATTCCCTCTTCTTGGGATTCTTCTTCTCGTTCTCTTCTTGAAAGCTGGTTTGGTGCTTTTCCAGGTCGTAAAAGTGGTTTTCAACATTTACTCTTAGTCAAGCTTTCGGATGAAAATATGGAGTTCAGTCCTTATTTCCGAGATGCAGTTGGATAAATGAACCTACATTGCAATTCAAAATTTGGCAGACAATCCAGCCACGTTGACACGACAAGCTATGTGTAGTAAAATGATGAAGGATGAATCGTTCGACGTTGATCGATCCGTGAGGAACGCGAAATACGTTCAACTCCATTGCAAAGTTGAGGTGACTGAGTGTGTACCTGACCTGTACAATAACTTGGGATGCCTACGATGTATCAAGCCTGCTCTGCTATCCTCCCAGACACGTCTGGTACCATTTCTCCGAACTGAAAAAGATGGCTGGTCATCTGATCCCCTGGAGTGGAATCCAAACAGCGACCAATCCATTGTCCCTTGCATGGTACCTCCAATCACTGCGCAACACATGCTACCTTCAATGTGTAATAAAGATATTAATAATCCAATAATAGCGAATTTCCGCCCGAGTCACTCGACTATCAACGGAACTATAGGTGACAAGCTACAGGTGAACACGTCGAATTACGAGGCCATAATTATCTCTATGTGTTTTAATAATGCCTGTGCTGTGCATGTGGATTAGAGCAGATTTTAATAAGAAGTACACAGTAGGCGATTAGGGTTCCCCTTCAACAAGTCGTACATCCACTCCAGAGAAATTTAGCATGCCACCTAATAGTACAGCCAGCTACCACTTCATATTCCGCCAGTAGGCAACACGCGCTCAGATTTTCATGAAACGAATTTACGGACCCCGGAGGGATGGAAGGGTTGGTGTGGACAAAGCGTAACCACTACGCCACACGCATCCCTCAAGAACCATGTGTAATAAGTGCTTGATACTCGAACACTTGAATCTCTCGTTTTGACGAATCATAAAGAACCGTGTGGACCCCAGCAGGGTTTTCATTTTAGTTTCAAGCATTGGTTGGTCATGATTCCCTCTTCTTGGGATTCTTCTTCTCGTTCTCTTCTTGAAAGCTGGTTTGGTGCTTTTCCAGGTCGTAAAAGTGGTTTTCAACATTTACTCTTAGTCAAGCTTTCGGATGAAAATATGGAGTTCAGTCCTTATTTCCGAGATGCAGTTGGATAAATGAACCTACATTGCAATTCAAAATTTGGCAGACAATCCAGCCACGTTGACACGACAAGCTATGTGTAGTAAAATGATGAAGGATGAATCGTTCGACGTTGATCGATCCGTGAGGAACGCGAAATACGTTCAACTCCATTGCAAAGTTGAGGTGACTGAGTGTGTACCTGACCTGTACAATAACTTGGGATGCCTACGATGTATCAAGCCTGCTCTGCTATCCTCCCAGACACGTCTGGTACCATTTCTCCGAACTGAAAAAGATGGCTGGTCATCTGATCCCCTGGAGTGGAATCCAAACAGCGACCAATCCATTGTCCCTTGCATGGTACCTCCAATCACTGCGCAACACATGCTACCTTCAATGTGTAATAAAGATATTAATAATCCAATAATAGCGAATTCTTAAAGTGTTATTTTAGTGCTATATATTACTGAAGTAACAATTTTTCTTCAAAGAACAAATGTGAAGTTGGTATCACAGAATTTATGAGTGCACAAAATAGCTGAGGTATCGGCGGTATCGCCTTCCTCAGAGCCTGGAAGGGTCAAATTGACATGCTAGCAACTCAGCCAAACACTTTCATAACCTTAGCAGAAAGACTTGACATATAAATTTGCATTCGCATAGTAAGCAGTTTCTTTTAAGCACCTACCATTTTATTCGCTGTAAACATTCAAGTTCCCTGGTGGAGAGCAGCCGCACAGAGTCTTAGTCCTTCATAAGTGAGGTATGTTCTTGCGTCAAGTCATAGAATCAGTCTAAGGTATGGCGCTAAGTCATGCGTGATCACAAGACACTCCTCCATAGGTTCATTTTTGGATATTTGGAATTGATCTAAAATGCTTCAAGAATTTTTCGCGCTGATGTTTTGGATTCCTGTGCGAGGACAGTGACTTTGCGTTCAAAAAGCTCTCCGTTATGTTTTTGTATCCTTTGCGCGCCTAGTGGAGTGTTTGGTTCCAATTTAAATTTACCGACTAGGTATCCATTAAGCCAATGCAAAGTGGTATACCCGTTTTGCCAACGTATTCGTCCCCACATGCTTCAGGCGAGATTAGGTAAACCGTAATCGAACTCATGCAATCACCACCTACACCGTTAGGGCATATTATGGTTTTCCGTTGGACACAGACTGTCGCACAGGCTGTTACGAACCAGCTGGCATATTAGTGTCCGGTGCTATCACTGCTACCAAATTCTCTAGACCGACCCTTCGTAAACGGCGTTTTATAGCTGCACCTATTTCATTGAAAATAAATGGCAGGGTAGACGGGACTTTATTCTCTCTAGAATTATCATTTAGGGGTGTGGTTTTCCTCTACGCCTATCCTGAAGAGCTACAGTTTCGAGACCATTCGAAATAGCTATCTTCCACTTTCAAGGATTCATCCTCTCGCTCTATTCTTGTGCTTGTAAAGCATGTGGAGATGAATACGTTAGCGAAACGGGTAGGCCTCTCTGAGTTCGTTTAAAAGAACACCTAGTCGGTAAATTTAAATTGAAAACCAAAATTCGACTACGCGCGCATATGTCACAGAGAATCCAAGACATCGGCGCGTAAAACTCTTAACGCGCTTTGCACCAATTTCAAAAATCCAAAAATGAACTATAAGCTGGAGTGTCTTGTGATCACGCGTGACCTCACATCTGTACATCAGGTTGACTCTATGACTTGGGCCAAGCACAATCCTCGCCCATGTAAGAAGAACAAGACTTTGTGCGGTTGCTCTCCATTAAATAACTGAATACGTACAGCTCATAAAATGCCAGATGCTTAAAAGAAGCTGTTTACTATACGAATGCAAATTTATGTGTTAGGTCTCATTTGTTAAGGTTATGAAAGTGTTTGGCTGAGTTGGTTGCATATCAATTTGACCTTTCCGGGCTCTAAAGAAGGCGAAACCACCGAAACCTCAGCTATTTTGTGCGCTAATAAATTTTATAATACCAACCTCGTCTTTGCTCATTGAAGAAAAGCGATGAATTATCAATCAATACCGAGGTTAGTATGGAGTCAGTCTTGGGAATGAGGTAATATTTGTATTGTACAGAGCTCTGTTAAGATAATAAAGTAACCAAATCATCTTGAGAAAGTGTCTGATTAAGGAGCAGAAAGTTTCGAAATCATTATTTTCCAAAGGAATATCCAAACACTGACGTGAGTTGACTATTATCATATTGCCGATCGACGAAGAATGTTTGACTGGTATCACGTATGAAAGACAGCGTTGTACCGGGATACGGTCGATGTCCCATTGGTGTACAAATTTTGTACAGGTACTGTTCACCGGAAATCATTCCCCATTGATTTGACGCATGATTGCAGAGCATGCCAGCGTTGGCAAAATATGACTGAAATACTAAGCTATAATACCTCTAGTGAAACAAATCTTCAAGTAGACCAGTAACAAATTCTTATAATTCTTGAGAAAGACATCTCAAATCATCACCAATCATCAGGTACAATGAGCGTGCGCGGGCTCGCCTGTGATTGGTTGACGAGAAGTATTCAACACGGCGCGGTAGACGCGACATCTCTTTTCAGTCAAGTGGTTAGCGGATATCAATGGTTATTAATAAATTATCGCAATGTGTTAAGTTCACTGAGTAGGCTTAGTAAAAATCTACAGAAGCCGCTTCATACAGCATTCAGCATTTCAGCGGTTTCCAATTATATCGTTAATTTTTCATTATCCAAAATTCTAACAACGGTTTACCGCTTCATCGTGGCCGGGAGGTGTTCCTGGGCGTTGGACTGCGATTCACAGCGGGGGATTCATACCCTGGCAGGGTCTCCAAGCTGAGAAGGAGTCTGGTGTTTCCATCAGGAAGCCTAGCGAAGAGTAAACCAATACCAGGATCCACTCAACACCGTTCTGGTATCAAAGTCGCATGGGGGCAAATTTTCCTCTAATCCACAAGGGCTGTGACTGCCCATGGTAGTGAAGACCTGGGGCAGACTTTGACCATGCTGACCTTGGGATTCTAGTAAACCACAATGGCCAAACTAGCAAATGTCTGAAAAATGGAGAATATGGTGGGGCCCACACAATCAGTGGGGACGGGCCACTCAAGTGTCAAGTAAGTATTCAAAAAGACAACGACTGAAAGGATAAACGAGTTAACTGTAAGATCTCTTATGTTGCATTCGATCAATCCGTAAAATGGAAAACTCACGAAATTGTTTGGGTTGTTCTCGAATTGCGTAATATACACATATCCGCTGTTGACTGTGGATCGAATCAATGTCTGTTTTTCCCATCGTTTACCTTGTGCAATTTCCACTACTTGCGTATCAACTCAAAACGATCAATAACAGCAGATTATCGATCTGGATAATGATAGGCACTAACCGATATGACTAAGTGTCTCCTTTTGATCGAGTGCTCGAATATCGGGATTGTAAGTGAAGACATCATCAACTGGAGCAAAAACCTTCAAAATTTTGATTAAATTTTATTGCATCATATAAGTTCATCAATCAAAGCCTACCGTAATCCTGGCATTGCTATCTTCCATGTAAGCTTTGGCTACCGTATATCGACCACATAAAGCACGCCACTGGAAAAAAGAACCACAAGGAGAATTGATTTCTCCAAAAAATAAGTCTTTGTGCAAAAAAGATAGAAAAATAAAAACAGAGCTACTTGCTGTAAATCACTGATTCGTTCCGTTTCCGTCCACAAATCGGCAATAACTCTAGCAAATAGCCCAAAAAATAACCACATCAGCTCATTAACCTTAATTTGAAAATATCAATGACGCGATCAATAAACTTTTATTAAAATTTAAAATTTACGGCAATACCGAGATTTATGCACATTTCGCAAATCATTTAGGGGAAGCAGGCAGAGATGCGTCCGCAGTGGTACTTGCTTGCAATGATGATGGTCGCTGTTTCGAACTCGCGTCGCAGGGTTACCAAACTCATCACCGTTCGGAGTTGGGAAACTGGTACCAGATTTATCTGGTGGAATAGCAACATTAGTACAAGAGTTAGTATTGTACGTCAGTAGATTCTCGTAGGACTTTCGACGGGGTAGAAATGCGCTTAATCTCCTCTACGAGGCTTAATGGTATCAAGGGTATCAGGGGGTTTCAAGGGGATTGATCAACGCCGAATGCTTTATCCTTTTACGTTTTATCCAATCTAGTAATTCCTCGCCTCGTAGAAGACGAAGGGATATAGTCGTGTGTCCTGGGTGACGAAATGCGTTTTCGTCTCGTCAAATGTCTTTTAAACGAACACGCTATATGTTATTCGACATTCGCATCTAACGAGAAACACAGAATTAAAAGTGAACGTACACCGTAGTATACTATGGAGAGCTATCCATGGTAATCTCACCGACGGAGATAGGAATAAATTAAACGCTTTATACCAAAATGGAAGGATCTCCGTGTCTATCGAACCACCAATGAGGATGAACGATGAGGAAAATTCTGGTGACAGACTAAAGGAAATTTCACCAGCTTGTGCCCAAGTTAGTTAATATTTAACAGGATTAAAGGTGATGCTCTCCATACTACCAATAGTTGAACTCAAGACCAGCATATGGTCGGTCTTGGTTTGTATTTAACTCTCTACTGTCCTTGAAGGATAAACTGCATGCAAGGTCGACGTTAACAAGTAAAAGCCTTCCCTTACGGGAAGGAGAAAAACGAAGCCTCAAATGCGCATTAAGAAGTGAAACTATACGAATAGAAACCCATTCTCTGTAATTTTAATGTTCACCGAAAACTAAACAATCAATGGAGAAGGAATTCAAAAACGAATAATTTTCACAGATCTCCGACAAAAAGCATAGGATTGAATGGATATGGTACGAAAACAATGGTCATTTTAAGTTTCATGTCCATGTATTTCAGCTCATTTAAACCCTGTTAAGTACAATAGAAGTCATTAGAATCTACACATCTTTGCCAATCAGAATAAAGTTTCTTTTATTCTACTGATAGGGGCATACATCGGCCAGGGGCTGACCACAGGATCCTATGGAACCACAATGGCTCGACCGGCAAGTATCCAAAAGAAAAAAATGGAGATTGTGCTGGGGCACGGCACAATTAGTGAACACGGGCTATCCAAGGATCCAAGCAAGTATTTTACTAATTATAATCACTACCTTAACCGTTTTATTTACTGCCTACTATTTCTAATGGCAAGTTATAATGCGAAATGTAACTACAACGATGCTGAGATATTTGCAAAACTCTGAGCCGCAAGTGTCTGGTGGGGAATCACTGCCATCAGCAATCACCCGTCAGCAGGATTGATCTGGGGAACGCAAATCAGCAATGAACTCAGTTAAGCTGAGGCTTTTTAGTTATAATCACAATCGATATAACCAGCTGAGAGACAGGCGAAACGAAGAACACGCATGGTGTGGTGGTGAAAGCGCTACTCCCCGGAAAGGACAATAGCGCGTTCCTTCACCACCATAGACACCTGGGGCCCAGAGTTTTGCAAATTTCTCAGCATCGTTGTAGTTATATTTTACTAGTATTAAACACCCACGGATCTCCCTCATATGAGGGATCTCGACGCGGTTAGTCGCGAGGCTACGTGGCGCGTCCCCAGGTGGCGGATAGGGGGTTTATCGCGGACCAAAAGCGACCTTTGCTTCCATGAGACGCAGGTGGATCCAGGGGATGGACTCCCTGTTTCTGCTGCGCCGATTTGGCACATACTTTCTGTATTTGCTAGGCGTATTCATGCATGCGCGTGTGGATGCGTTCTCGCTTTATGCGGATTGTATTCTACGAGTCAATTCGGCCAAAAGCCTGCAATCAAGTGACAGGGAAGTATATGGGAGGCGGTTAGGAGTCGCCTCCAACAAATAAGCTCCATGTCCACTCTGGGAGAGCCTGGCAAGCTACCCGTGAGTATAACCAGCCCCCACGTTCAGAGCCCAGCAAGCTATACGTGGGTATCAAATATGCTAAACACAGTAAAACAAATGGGCCTCATTCCCCTGACCCCGAAAGAGCCCCCAATTTCGCAGCGTTGGGTAGGACGAGTACGGAGAGGCTGCTAAAATCTCAGGGCCAATGGAAGCTGCCTGGATCAAGAACTATGGTGACGATCTCCGTCTCACTTTCGTCGATCTACAGAAATCCTTTGATTCAATTGAGATAGAAGCAGTCATGGAAGTCCTTGTTGCTTACTTTCATACAATAACAGACATGCAATACAATCGTAGCTGACGGTTCGGCAGAATCGCCTTCTTCAGAGCCGTTTCTCGCAAACACGTAAAGAAACGGCTTCGAAGAAGGCGATTCTGCCGAACCGTCAGCTACGGTTGAGTCTGTTTGTTATTGTATGGAAGTAAGCGTATACTGCTTAACAGCCTCGTGATTGCTGAGAAAGAAAAGGACGCATTTATAATCCAATGCCGAAGGTAATAGAAAGTCGATCTTGGGAACTGAAGCGACGAAATAAATGAAAAATAAAAAAGCTATAGAGATAAACGACTTATTTTCTCATTTTCCTAATATTTCGTTTTAATTTTCTTTTATTTGCATGACCCAAGATCACATATCTCATGGATCACAGCACTAGTTCCAGCCGATTCATTTTCTGATATATGTCCTCTATGAAGAGTCATTGGGTTGTCGATTGGAATCGGCTACTGAATGGGAACTGTTGTCTTCATGATTTTTCTCAACACTGGTCGAGTCAACTCTTCTTTGCAAACAATTATAGGGCTTTCCCAGGTCTTCACCAAATGCAGTCAGGTAGTCGACGGCCTTTACTTACTTGGATACTTGGGTGCTCGACCTTTACCAGTTGTGCGGACCCCATCATATTTGCCATTCGTTTCTTTCTCTCGCAATCGTCGTACATCGTATGGTGGTTTTATTCGAGCGTGGTGGCTCGTGCTTGCCTCATACCGTGATCCGTAAAATAACTGCAGCTGCGGGTACAGCTGATTAACTTTGTTTACGAACACGTCCGCCCAACGTGTAGGTGGCCGTTGTTTGACGTTTGCACCCTCGTGGAGCCCACTCTACAGTTCTTTTCGTCCATCTGTCGTCTGCTCTTATTATGTGACCGTCTGTCTGCGTTTCGCTATAGATATATATTCTTCTAGATCTCTAAGATGTGACAGATTTCGAAGATCAGAGCTTCGCATTCCGGCTAGGCATTGAGAGTGACGGTTATATTTTAGAATACATCGCTCAAGCACTCTGTGAGTAACGCAAAGTATTTTTCACATGCTTGAGGTATGAACCCACGTCATAGCGCTATAAGGGCCGTTGAGTCGAAAAGGTGAGCGCGGATTTTCGGGTACTTCAGTTGGTCGGTGGCTTCTTTAAGAGGCCCGAATGCGGTCCAAGCTGCTGCTCTCATTCTTCTACCTAGTTCCTCTGTTATATTGTTTTCCACGTTCGTTGATCGTCCATGGTATATGTACGAGATGGTGTCTGCAATCAGAGAGCTATTTAGTTCAACTTCTTCACCTTCGAACCATGGGCTTTTCATGAACTGGGTCGTCTTCCAATTTATGTGTAGTTGGATTTTTTCCCGCCAGGTTGAGATCGTTGATCACTGTCTCTGTTTCGATTGTACTTCTTGAAAAGATGACGATGTAGTCGGCGAAACGGAGATTTGATAAGAACATTCTATCAATACATGTGCCTTTCTCACCCCAATCGAATGACTTCATTATTCACGGCAATGCGGAACTGAACAGCTCTGGCGACATTATGTCGCACTGTCGAATCCCTTCTCCTACAGCTGTGGTAAGAGGTCGATGGAAAAGGTTTATTTTCGTAGTGCGATTCCGATAACAGTCAGATAGAGCTCTTATGTAGGACGGGCCCACGCCTTGGTCGACGAACGCTGATAGGATTGCATCCGTTTCCACACTGTTAAACGCTTTTTCATAGTCGACAAAAGTTAGGACTAGAGGCAAGTGGTATTCCGACAGACCTCGATGACCCTGAACACGGTTTGAATGTGGTGTATGCAGCAGAATCCTTTTAGAAATCCTGTTTGCTCGACTGGTTGCACCTCATCTAATGTCCTTGATATGCGTGAGAGAATAATCTTCGTGAACAGCTTGTAGAGCACACTTAACAAGCATATCGGACGATAGTTACGAAGATTTCTTACTATGTGACCGTCTGTCTGTGTTTCGCTATAGATATATATTCTCCTAGATCTCTAAGATGTGACAGATTTCGAAGAGCAGAGCTTCGCATTCCGGCTAGGCATTGAGAGTGACGGTTATATTTTAGAATACATCGCTCAAGCACTCTGTGAGTAACGCAAAGTATTTTTCACATGCTTGAGGTATGAACCCACGTCATAGCGCTATAAGGGCCGTTGAGTCGAAAAGGTGAGCGCGGATTTTCGGGTACTTCAGTTGGTCGGTGGCTTCTTTAAGAGGCCCGAATGCGGTCCAAGCTGCTGCTCTCATTCTTCTACCTAGTTCCTCTGTTATATTGTTTTCCACGTTCGTTGATCGTCCATGGTATATGTACGAGATGGTGTCTGCAATCAGAGAGCTATTTAGTTCAACTTCTTCACCTTCGAACCATGGGCTTTTCATGAACTGGGTCGTCTTCCAATTTATGTGTAGTTGGATTTTTTCCCGCCAGGTTGAGATCGTTGATCACTGTCTCTGTTTCGATTGTACTTCTTGAAAAGATGACGATGTAGTCGGCGAAACGGAGATTTGATAAGAACATTCTATCAATACATGTGCCTTTCTCACCCCAATCGAATGACTTCATTATTCACGGCAATGCGGAACTGAACAGCTCTGGCGACATTATGTCGCACTGTCGAATCCCTTCTCCTACAGCTGTGGTAAGAGGTCGATGGAAAAGGTTTATTTTCGTAGTGCGATTCCGATAACAGTCAGATAGAGCTCTTATGTAGGACGGGCCCACGCCTTGGTCGACGAACGCTGATAGGATTGCATCCGTTTCCACACTGTTAAACGCTTTTTCATAGTCGACAAAAGTTAGGACTAGAGGCAAGTGGTATTCCGACAGACCTCGATGACCCTGAACACGGTTTGAATGTGGTGTATGCAGCAGAATCCTTTTAGAAATCCTGTTTGCTCGACTGGTTGCACCTCATCTAATGTCCTTGATATGCGTGAGAGAATAATCTTCGTGAACAGCTTGTAGAGCACACTTAACAAGCATATCGGACGATAGTTACGAAGATTCCTTCGGTCACCTTTCTTGAACAGGACGACCGTGCGCAACGTCCTCCATGGATCTGGGATTTTTTCCTTTTGAAGGTAGGATGTCATATGGTTTGCGAGAAGTATATGTAAATTGTGGCTTTCAGCTCTAAGGAAGTCGGCTGTAATATTATCGGGCTCTCGAGTTGTGCCTCTTTTCACGTTTTCTATCGCAATTCGAACCTCTGACGGAAGAATTCAAGGTGATTTTTAACCAGGAGGGATATTAGAGTCCGACGCGAAAGTTGTGGAACGGAAAAGTTGGTGCAGAACGTTTCCGTTATTAATTCCATATCATGACAGGAAGTTTTGACGATCAGATCTTCGTTCATCAAGGCTGACAGCGGAACACTATAGTCACCAAGTCTTGGCGACAACTTTTCAGACTTCTTGTTTTTTCTGCTGCTTCCAGTACATTCTTTTGCCTGCATCGATGTAGCTCTTTCTGCAAAGCTCTTCTGCAGCTAGCATTTATTACTAGCCATGTTAAACGTGTTGCAGTAGGATCAAGCTTCAGTTTCCTACTGTTTTCGAGCAACTTCTTAGTAGTGGTGAAGATGTGGTCCGATCTTCTTGTATGAGGAACTGAAGAGGATTCGACACAGCTTTTCAGTCCTTCGACAAGCAGCTTGTAGTTTTCGGTCGGGTCTTCTTTAATCTGCCAGTCACGTTTGAATAGGACTTCGTTCAGAATGTTCTCGTCATATACAGCTAGACTTTTCCCCGTGGTCGATGAAGAGAGTTCTTTTCCAGCTTGCGGCTGAATCGAATCTTCGTGCGAAGAAGGCGATGAT
>MQTX01000183.1:35608-123802 GCA_009735665.1 Angiostrongylus cantonensis | reverse complement strand
GACGGCCTTTACTTACTTGGATACTTGGGTGCTCGACCTTTACCAGTTGTGCGGACCCCATCATATTTGCCATTCGTTTCTTTCTCTCGCAATCGTCGTACATCGTATGGTGGTTTTATTCGAGCGTGGTGGCTCGTGCTTGCCTCATACCGTGATCCGTAAAATAACTGCAGCTGCGGGTACAGCTGATTAACTTTGTTTACGAACACGTCCGCCCAACGTGTAGGTGGCCGTTGTTTGACGTTTGCACCCTCGTGGAGCCCACTCTACAGTTCTTTTCGTCCATCTGTCGTCTGCTCTTATTATGTGACCGTCTGTCTGCGTTTCGCTATAGATATATATTCTTCTAGATCTCTAAGATGTGACAGATTTCGAAGATCAGAGCTTCGCATTCCGGCTAGGCATTGAGAGTGACGGTTATATTTTAGAATACATCGCTCAAGCACTCTGTGAGTAACGCAAAGTATTTTTCACATGCTTGAGGTATGAACCCACGTCATAGCGCTATAAGGGCCGTTGAGTCGAAAAGGTGAGCGCGGATTTTCGGGTACTTCAGTTGGTCGGTGGCTTCTTTAAGAGGCCCGAATGCGGTCCAAGCTGCTGCTCTCATTCTTCTACCTAGTTCCTCTGTTATATTGTTTTCCACGTTCGTTGATCGTCCATGGTATATGTACGAGATGGTGTCTGCAATCAGAGAGCTATTTAGTTCAACTTCTTCACCTTCGAACCATGGGCTTTTCATGAACTGGGTCGTCTTCCAATTTATGTGTAGTTGGATTTTTTCCCGCCAGGTTGAGATCGTTGATCACTGTCTCTGTTTCGATTGTACTTCTTGAAAAGATGACGATGTAGTCGGCGAAACGGAGATTTGATAAGAACATTCTATCAATACATGTGCCTTTCTCACCCCAATCGAATGACTTCATTATTCACGGCAATGCGGAACTGAACAGCTCTGGCGACATTATGTCGCACTGTCGAATCCCTTCTCCTACAGCTGTGGTAAGAGGTCGATGGAAAAGGTTTATTTTCGTAGTGCGATTCCGATAACAGTCAGATAGAGCTCTTATGTAGGACGGGCCCACGCCTTGGTCGACGAACGCTGATAGGATTGCATCCGTTTCCACACTGTTAAACGCTTTTTCATAGTCGACAAAAGTTAGGACTAGAGGCAAGTGGTATTCCGACAGACCTCGATGACCCTGAACACGGTTTGAATGTGGTGTATGCAGCAGAATCCTTTTAGAAATCCTGTTTGCTCGACTGGTTGCACCTCATCTAATGTCCTTGATATGCGTGAGAGAATAATCTTCGTGAACAGCTTGTAGAGCACACTTAACAAGCATATCGGACGATAGTTACGAAGATTCCTTCGGTCACCTTTCTTGAACAGGACGACCGTGCGCAACGTCCTCCATGGATCTGGGATTTTTTCCTTTTGAAGGTAGGATGTCATATGGTTTGCGAGAAGTATATGTAAATTGTGGCTTTCAGCTCTAAGGAAGTCGGCTGTAATATTATCGGGCTCTCGAGTTGTGCCTCTTTTCACGTTTTCTATCGCAATTCGAACCTCTGACGGAAGAATTCAAGGTGATTTTTAACCAGGAGGGATATTAGAGTCCGACGCGAAAGTTGTGGAACGGAAAAGTTGGTGCAGAACGTTTCCGTTATTAATTCCATATCATGACAGGAAGTTTTGACGATCAGATCTTCGTTCATCAAGGCTGACAGCGGAACACTATAGTCACCAAGTCTTGGCGACAACTTTTCAGACTTCTTGTTTTTTCTGCTGCTTCCAGTACATTCTTTTGCCTGCATCGATGTAGCTCTTTCTGCAAAGCTCTTCCGCAGCTAGCATTTATTACTAGCCATGTTAAACGTGTTGCAGTAGGATCAAGCTTCAGTTTCCTACTGTTTTCGAGCAACTTCTTAGTAGTGGTGAAGATGTGGTCCGATCTTCTTGTATGAGGAACTGAAGAGGATTCGACACAGCTTTTCAGTCCTTCGACAAGCAGCTTGTAGTTTTCGGTCGGGTCTTCTTTAATCTGCCAGTCACGTTTGAATAGGACTTCGTTCAGAATGTTCTCGTCATATACAGCTAGACTTTTCCCCGTGGTCGATGAAGAGAGTTCTTTTCCAGCTTGCGGCTGAATCGAATCTTCGTGCGAAGAAGGCGATGATCGAAACAAGTACAATATGACAGGAATGCCGATGCGTCAAGGTTGTACCATCTTCTTTTTGTCGAAATGTGGTCAAACTCCGCATGAGTCATGGCGTTAGGAGACACCCATGTCCATCGTCGGCTTTATTTCTTCTGGAAAAACGAGTTCCCACGGAAAAGACGTGATGCGGATAGGCGTCCTGCGAGACGGTTTCCGTTACCATTTTAGTTCCCCTGTTCCGAATTTCACTACTCTGCATGAATGAAATATCCAACAACGAATTTAAAGAAAGCCTTTTCGTTGCGGGTTACTTCATCCAATTAGTTCTGAAATAGAACGCGTCCAACTTACTCTCATTAGTTGCATTCGTTGGTGAGTAGCAGCTGATGATACTGACCTTTCCTTGACACGGAGGTCGGGCACAAAAATTGGCCAAGCGCTGTGATAGAATTTCGTATGAACTGATTAACTAGGGAAATAGATGGATGTTGATAAAGCCAAAGGCTTCGATAATTCTCAATGGGAATTTGCCTCCTAAACGACAAAGATATCGTCATCTAATTGACGAATGTCGGTCCCACCGTTTTTTGTCTCCTGCAGAGCGACCACTTGGAACTTAATGCGGCTACAAGCCTTAAGAAGAGCATAAATGCCAACGTCTGAAGAGATTGTTCTGGTGTCGTTTTCTCCTCTCCCAATGACGTACTGTGCAACCGGAGATTCGACACCCAGAAACAGCTCCCAACCACGATGAGGCGGTAAACCTTTGGGAGGCATGTCATGTAATAAAAATAGTGCGATAAAATATCGGTATCATTGCGTAACATCGGCTTAAATTTCAAATTTTCCATAACAGTTTTACAACAGCTCGCTTGGATTGAGAAATCCAAAAAGACACATCGTCTCAACTTTGAACGAAATAATGTTTATTGATTAAAAAAAACAATCAGTGCTGTACTGTGCTGCACAGAACGGTGTGGGGTGGCGAAGGTGATCGAACCATCGTCCACGCAAAAGTGTTAGCCATCGAAATGGGGAGGGATTAAATCGTTGTTCAGCATTATTGAAGGCTAACAGAAATTCGAATTTAACATAAATGTGATTCACTCCAATAGATTTTGTAAAACCTGCTAGCCTAAAACGAGCCAAAGCTACTTTTACTGGTTAGTTTTTTAATTTTTACTAGGGTTAACCAACATTTGGGCGAAACTTCTGTCATAGCAATAACAATGACGTCAACTTTACATACTTGAATACTTGGCACTTGGATGGACCGTCCTCACTGGTTGTGCGGGCTCCAGCATAATCTCCATTTTCCGGAGAATTGCTGGTTAAACCATTGTGGTTCCCTGGAATTAGGAAGTCAGCCTAGTCAAAGTGTGCCCTAGGTCTTCACCACCACAGGCAGTCGTAGCCCTTGTGGATCACAAAGAGATTTGCCAACACGTGACTTTGATACCAGGACGCTGGTGTATCCTGGTATTAGTTTACTCTTAGCTAGGCTTCCTAATGGAAACGCCGGACTCAGTTTGTGAGACGCCGCCAAGAGGATGAATGCCATCGCTGTACATCGCACCCCGACACCTAGGAATACTTCCCAGCCATGATGAAGCGGTAAACCGTTGGGGGAGGACGTCAACTTTAAACGGAAAAATTACACCACTTGAACTTTGATGTTAAAACTACTAAAATGGTATGGAATATGATAGTATCTTTCCTAGAAATACACAAAAGACTACAAAGTTTGCTTCACTGAACACATAATATTTCAAAAAAAAAAAAAGAAAAAATCCGCTGTTACGGGTGGGCAACCGGTGGAAACAAAGAGAAACGTTAATACGGACGAAACTATCAATTAGATTTAGAATGACAAAAGTTTACCTGTTTTCCACCTTAGTCATTAAACCCTGTGACATTACCATCTTAGCGCAGTGCAATGCCCTTAGATCGGTTTGGCCTCAAATTCCATTCCTCATTAAGACAAAGGAATTAAAAATTAACAAGGAAAATAACTTAGCGACCGGTGCAAAATGAGTATTTCTGTAACTCTACTGCTATTCAAAAGAATCGACTTTTTGATCTGAACCCTAAAATTAGAACATTGTTGGTTATCATATGGTTTTTTTCTCAGTCCTTCAATATACCAACTACAAAAGGATTTAACATTCACTTAAGTGACACAGAAATCTTCGCCAATCAAATTCAAAGCAACTAATAAGTATTTCGACAAGGAAATGTTCAGTTACGGAACAGAAGCGGTATTCGGTATAGCGACGATCGATATGCATGAATTGCTCATCAGATGACGACATGGAGGACAGTGGATGTAATTGAGGGATTTTTTACCTAACTGAGAAACAGATTCACTTATTCCAGAGCGATCAGGGATTCCTATCTATCGGCTATATGGGATTCCATATACATCAGATGTAAGAGTTCATTCCGAACAGAAAGCAGTATTGATTTCTGAGAGAAACTAGTACGGAAGAATGCACAATTAGGAAAAACTAACAGTCATTCAAGGAATGGCCATAGTAAAATTTAACAAGCATTCTTACTATCGCAACACTTAATGTTATTATTATTATTATTATTATTATTACTTTTGGCTTATAGTAGATTTGATATACTTTCTGAAAGAAGCGCGTGTGGAGCATTGGTCGGAGGCGCCCTACAACTCACGCCTGGAATCGATCCCCGTGTCCATACCCCACCAAACCCTTCCATCCTACCGGGATCGGCAAATTGGTACCAGATTTGCATGGGAGGATGGCAACATTGGCTCAACACATAGGTAGGCCACCGCTAGTAATTGTAAAGGCTAGATATGCATTCAATCACCTCCAACGATGCTTAATGAAGTCGAATGCATGGTGCATCCCACAGGGATTGATCAACGCTGAGAGCTTTATCCTTCTATTTTTTATTCTGAAGGAAGATAATGGAGAATGTGGTAGAGACAGCACGACTAGTGAAATCGGTAGACCCAAATATTCGAATATCCAAATAAGTTGTTGATTAGTAGTAAAACTATATTGAAAGCAGTACTAATGATCATTTCAGAAGAACAAAACTCGTAATCATACACTATTTTATTAAGTTGACCAATAACTGCAAGAAATAAGGCCAAAATTGCCGAAGTATAAAAGGATAAAGGATAAAGCTTTCGGCGTTGATCAATCCCTGAGGGATGCGCCATGCATTCGACTTCATTAAGTATCGTTGGAGGTGATTGAATGCATATCTGGCCTTTACAATGACTCGCGGTGGCCTGCCGATGTATCGAGTCAGTGCTGCTATCCTGCCAGACGAGTCTGGTGCTAACTTGCCGACCCCGGAGGGATGGAAGGCTTGGTGGGCCATGGGCGCAGGAATCGATTCCACGTGCGTGTCGCAGTGGCGCCTCCAACCACTGCGCCACACGTGCCCCTCGCCTAAGTATGAAAAGAAATATATCGCAGTTGTAAATCTTTGCCACCATTTCGAACACTAACGAAATCATCAAGAAACGATGCAAAGGACAAAAGATGAAGCATTCGGGGTTCGGGGTTCGGGGTTGGTCATTCTCGAAGTGGCTCGACTCCATTTGTAGCACCGTAGAGATAAGTGATTACATTTTTGGCCTATAAAACTACTTTCAGTAGTCCTACATCAAGTCATTGATGCTACTCTTCCAGGCAATTCTGGTACCGATTCTCGAAAGATAGAAGATCTGGCGCGCTAGGGACGCGGTTTCGAACCAACGACCACGCTTGCACTGCAGGACCTCTTTACGTATTCTACTACTTACTTCCAAAAGACGTTATGATGCATCGAGTGTAATTCCGTTGATAACGAAGTAACTTAAGCGAACACCAGTATAGTCTCCTTTCGGCCATGGTGCTCTGTAGAGCAGTGACATCGACTCACTCAAAAGAACACACTCTTTCCATTCAAAGTCAACTGTAACACACTTGCGACGACGCCTAATTTTGTTTTTATTGTGAAGTGAACGACGCTAAATATTTCGCTGCGTCCATTGTGACATCTATGAACGTCACGCCCTACAGTCCGGCAATTTTTACAGGAAATGTGGTAGAAACTTCTGAGCACCGAAAAAAAATGACATCTAGGGGTGTCAAGTCGTCTACTCCGGCAAGTTCGTTATGACACCTATACGTGTCACTCGTCGTGAGAGTGTTGATATTTTTGACAGAGGGATAGCCAAAAAGTGGCATGTTATGTACTCCCTCGAGATTTACGCTTAACTGAGTTTTCTGATAGGAATGTGGAATTCATTCTCAGAAAGGCTCTTCAAAAATCTCATAAACAAAGTCGTGAAAGTCGTCGAAACCTTTCCGTATGTGTGTGTGTGGGGAAAAAAGGCTTGATGGAGTATTTACCGTAACGAAGGAATCAAAACCAGAAGAAAAAAGCGAAAAAAGAAGATGGTTCACTTAGAAATGACATCATTTCTCACATAAGAAATCGGGAACTAGAAAAAAAGAACTTCCAGTGCATGCTGCTAGCATAAGTGAAGCACGTAGGATTTTGCAGCTGTGACAACAAATGCGATAAGTGGAGATGACCGAACAACGACGGCGATGAGTCAAACAAGAGGAATGTCGAGTGCTGAATTCGACGGACATCGGAACACGTAAAATGCCACGACATTCAACGGAAGCGACAGAAAATCGAGTGATCCGCGATCATCCACAGTGAGCCTCAGCTTAATCCGAATTTCAAGTAATTCATTGACGAATCGGAAATCTGAATCATAGAGAAACGTAGCCCTCTGCTGATGATTTGAGAAGACATCTACCGCGTCAACAATCATTCTTCTAGCAAAGCTCTTCAAATGAACAACGTGATCGTTTGAACAGTATGAATGAAGCTCTTACTGATTGATGCCCGGCGTCAAGGTGAATGACGAATTCGTTTCGTCATGTCGGCTCACTTCTATGAACGAGGTGACTAAAAAACAACGAATACAAAAGGCTGAAACAGAAATCTAACGAAGAAAATTCATGAGCACTATATGGAAGATTAATATCTAACGAAACAACGATTTCTATTTACTGATTTACTCCATTAAGGCATGAAGTACAATCTATACGGATTGATTATTATATGTCACATAGTTTTATGAATACCTTAATAACATGAGAAATTTTTTGGAACGCATTAAAACTTCTATTAACCTGGTTTTTGTTCGCTTAACAGGATATCATTCGTTGGATGCCATGACGTCACTGGTGTCCGTTCGTAGATCATTGTGGATGAAGGAGATCCCCTGCCTAGGCCTAAGTTCCTTCTACCACGGAATCAATTCCTGTCATTTTGTTATTCCAAAGTTTCTGGATGGAAGGGAATGTCGAATTTCTTCATAGTTAAGTTGAACCGACTGTCGTGACGAACGGAGGATTAAACCTCGCAATAGTCAAACCCAGGATCATCACCCTACCATGATAAAAAGATGAGCTTTGCATTGATCTAATTCTTGTTTAGCAAATGCGAGGTGTTATTATTTCTTTATTTGCGTACAAGCTGATGTTTCGGCGAATTTCGCCTTTCTCAGAGTCTGGAAAAGTCAAGTTGACTGCAACCTACCCGGCCAAACACCTCCATAAGTAAACAGAGAAAATGAGTAAACAAGAGTAGAGTATACTAAGTTCCTTCAACCACGGAATCAATTCCTGGCATTTTGTTATTCCAAAGTTTCTGGATGGAAGGGAATGTCGAATTTCTTCATAGTTAAGTTGAACCGACTGTCGTGACGAACGGAGGATTAAACCTCGCAATAGTCAAACCCAGGATCATCACCCTACCATGATAAAAAGATGAGCTTTGCATTGATCTAATTCTTGTTTAGCAAATGCGAGGTGTTATTATTTCTTTATTTGCGTACAAGCTGATGTTTCGGCGAATTTCGCCTTTCTCAGAGTCTGGAAAAGTCAAGTTGACTGCAACCTACCCGGCCAAACACCTCCATAAGTAAACAGAGAAAATGAGTAAACAAGAGTAGAGTATACAGTAAACAACAATAGAAATTGAAACATTAGAGCATAGCATTAGGAAATATATCGAGCACTTTGGGAAGGCGGTATTTCGTAAGATCTGGAGGAATATTCGAAACTCTGAGTACTGACAGTAGACACTTTCTATCCGATTATTCTATCTATCTGACGCCGTTTCCGTTCAGATAATTTCTTTCTTAAAAAAGTATTTTCACTACATTCTAGGGCAACTGTAGTTAAATATTCACTGAAAAATATTATACTCTTTTTTTGAGAGACAGGCGGAACGAAGGACCCGCATGGTGTGGTGGTGAACGCGTCACTCCCCGGAAAGGACAATAGCGCGTTCGTTCCTCACCGCAAAACACCTGCGATCCGGAGTTTTGCAAATATCTCAGTAATATTGTGGTTGTATTTCGCTTAATACCCTGCCATAGAAATTATAGAAAGCAGAAAACAAATAGTGAACATTATATTTTTTTTTCTTTCACAACATTCGATTTCGAACAGAGGGCACCATCTAACTCAACAAATACAGAAATGAAAAAGGTTCTAAAAGAGGTTTTCTGGTCACAAAATGATAGCTAACGAGGACCGTTATAAGCTCAGCGTCCAGATGGTGACGATGAATGACCAGGTGAAATGTATTAGTCAGGAAGCGATCGATAACCACTCTGCTGCCCCTCAGAAGTCAAACAAGGGGACGATGCAGACAGAGCGCACCACCTAGCCGGGCAACAAACAAGCCAGCCACCCGGCCCGGACAACCCCCAGTAGAGCCAGTCACATTCGTCGGGCCCAGAACAAACCCAAGCCAACAGACAAAGATCGGTGGCGCAATAAGGATTCAATACAGCTGACTGTCAAATATCAAACATGATTGAACTAGGTGATGGTCCTCATTAATCCACAGCCATTAATCCAGTAACTCTGTCTGCAAAAGTCAATCCGTTATAAGATGTTCTTAGGTATCGACCTATGATGTATAACTCTAAGTTCATCCATAAAGTAAAGTTTAACAGACTATGGAGGTCGGGACTTGCAACTGCTACCCCACTTAACAGCAGGCCTGCGGCACATCCTGACGCATAACCTGTCGATTCATGAAAACATTTCCCATTAAAATATTAAAAATAAGGGTCCTATCACCAGAAGTGTGATATGTTCGTACCAGTATGCTACCAGAGGTAGCAAAAGTGCTAGGAGGTAGGATACTTTGTTCGTCTCGTTCCACCAATAGGAACTTTACAAGAATCCTGACCATTTTGCATGCCTCCACTCCACAGCTGTGATTTGAAATATGTATACCGTAAAACTTAGAAATCCAACTGACAGTCATGAATCGACATTTTACCTAACGCTCGATTACTCATGGGACTATTGGTAATACAAACAAATGATTCACTCTCCATTACTACCATCGCTACTGACCGACTATGGAGGTCGTTGGGAGATTTGTTGGGAGGTCGAAACTGTGTGAAAAGTTAGACTGCAAATGACTGAACCAGAAACAAACGAGGAAAGAAACGAAATTGTGAATGAGCATGGTCTCCAACCTTATTTCGCTTGTTCAAAATCATACAGTTTTGTGCCTTTTAAATGTAATCACAAAGCCTGTCCTCTTATGAACTGTAGGATGATACAGACAGATTGATTTTGCCCATGAGATCAACTTTCTGTACCAAGACCGGACATTCGTGGACGGAAGAGTCAATTAGTAGTAGTCTACTAGTAGTTTTGTAATCAATATTAATAGCACTATCAGCAACACTGCAGATGAGCGTAAAATCAGTGAGTAGTGAGTTCACCTACAAAGTGAGAGCACTGAATCCGCCCATATCACAGCGATGCAATCGTCGACTGGAAGAATAGCCGACCAAGAGGCTAAGAATACGAACATAGCGAAATAAAGTACGACCTCGAAACATAGACAAACATTGCCGCCCTACTACACACCACGAAAAGCGGGTCGAACAAACACAGAAGTTCAACGCAACTCCGGAAGACGGTGCCACACACGAACAGGCGAGATTCTCCCGCAGACTCGAGAAAATATCGCTGATGTTCCGCCAATTCTGACATCACACAGCAGTTGACTTTCTCAAAGGACACCAGCGATGATCATAAATGTTCCTATCACGACAAGCTTACGGATTACTGGAAACTAAAAAAAGGAAAAAACTAAAGCCAATGGTAATCATGGAAAAAGCGATCGACGTTGATCAGTCCCTTAGAAGTACACCACGCGTTCGACTCCACGAATTTATATTGTTAGCAAGTGATTTCATGCATATTTGACCTAAACAATGCCTTGCGGCATACCAGACTTGTAATAGGATAAAAACAGCGGCTTGATACATCGGTAAGTTTTCGCAAATGTGACTGCATAATTCAGATATACACTCAACCACCTCAATGACGTCTAACGAAGTGGAATGCGTGGAGCATCCCTGTGATAAAGACCAACGCTCAACACCTCATTCTCCGTGATGGTGATGAAATTAAACTCTCGCTTTTCAAAGCTTCACTTGTATCACCTGTATCATTTGTGTCACCTGTAGTCGCGTTGATCGTCGAGTGATTCGAACGGGCGGCAGTAAATCCTCCACTTTTCCCTGTCGCGTGCAAGAGTAGCCTAGTGGGTTCTCCTCGCTTTAGGGACTCGTCGAGCATCATATCTTTCTTCTAGGCTTTTCATGAAAAACTCTGACCATCGGGTCGGTGGTCTTCCTGCAGTACGTTTGACATCCCGAGGAATCCAGTCACTAACAGCTCTTGCCCATCGGTTATCATTCATACGCATTACCTGTCCAGCCCACCTTATCTTCGACTGTTTGGCGTATAAAACGGCATCCTTGTGTGTGAATCGGGATACTCCTAGAATCGTCCTTTCGACAGCACGTTCGATAACGCTGAGTGATGTTTCATCCTGCTTACGCAGCGACCAGGTTTCTGACGCATACACTAGGGCAGGAAGAACCGTTGAGTCGAAAAGGTGGGCACGGAGTCGGGTGTCGGACTGCAATCATCTCGGTCTTGTAATTGGCGAAGCTTTCGCGGGCTTTCCGAGTGCTTTTAGCAGCCTCTGCAGCTTCGGCCATTAATGCTGCTCTTCTCTCCTTAAGATTCTTTTATCGCCTGTCTGCATTGTTTCGCAAGTTCGGACGTTAGTTCGCGGTTGCCTGCACCTCGTGCGATTCCACGCTGGCGTATCAGCTCGAGGGTTTTCTGGAGACAGATGTCTCTTGGCGACTTTCGAACTCTAAGCTTTCATAGCGCTAATGTGAAGATGTTGAATGTGCCGATCGTATTCTTCGTCGATGTTATCGAGGATGGCATCTTCCCAACAGCTGACTAAAGAATTGAATGAGTCCCCGTTTACGGTGGTTCTGGGACTTCGGTTTTTGAATTTAGCGGTTTTTCCTCCTTTCTGATTGAAATAGAATCTTGCACGGAGGCGGTGGTTATATGAAGTCCGTGTAGAATCTTGGGACAACAGCGACATTGGTGAGGCAATACCTGCTATTTACTATGTGGTCTATTTCGTTATGATACTCTCCACTGAAAGACCCCCACATCCAGCGCTGAGGGTGTGGCGGCGATGAGGTGAGGTCCAACTTTACATGAATACCAAGTCGTTGTAAATATTAGTTCTCATAGCTGCCACGCTGGTCTTTTTTGTGTTTGTCGGTAACAACTTCGAATTTGGATTACAATAGTTTATAGCAATAACAACTGTTCAGTGATAATATCTGGTATGGGGTTAGGTAGGTGTAGGTAGGTTAGGTACGAGCGAGATTGAAGTGAGAACAATCAACACAGTTGAAGGAAGCTTGGTGGGTATCGGAGTTCGAGCACTGAGGAACTGAACTGGATGAACACAGCCGCACGCTACCAGCACTTGTAGACGAATCGCCGTCCGCTCCTCCTCTTAGTTCCGTAGTAGGTGGGGCTTTGCCAGAGGGAACTAAAGACAATACTTAGAGAGAGGTTTTGAAGATTTTTTCTACTAGTACAATCTGATAGGGCTACGTATGAAAAAACGGGTACTTGGAACGTTTCTCAAGAAGCAGTGCAATCTGATAGGGCGATAGACAAAGCATAGGACCGTAACCACAGATATTTTCATGAGATAACTGCGAACGAAATGTTAGGCATAAGGTTATCAAATTGTAATGTGAGGAAAGGCAATGGGAAAAGGATTTGAAATGCTAGATATAGAGAACATTCTAATGTTCGTGAAGAATGTTCTCTATAGGGGGTGGCTTCTGGAATTGCGAGTTACCGTGCATGGTCTTGGTCGTCATGACAAACTCAGACAACCGCTCACCCTGTTCGTTCCATTCTATTCCGTGGGTCCCAATGTGACGTTCCTCAGACGATCTTCTTGGTCCGATCTTGGCATTGAAATCTTCAATGATGACCTTGAAGAATGTATGGTTTTCTCTGTAGAACTATTCCAAGTCCGTATAGAACGCTTCTACTTCTTGTTCGTCATAGTTTGACGTTGGCGTGTAAACGACGAAGATTGTGAAAGCCGGTGTTTTGGTCCACATCTTCTTAATCGTAAACGTCCAATTCGGGTCGCAAGCTGTTCGAATGAATCGATGTTCATGGACAAACTCGTGTTGACAAGAACGCCGACGCTACCGACTACTTTGCTGTAGCCTGCTCCCAGGAACAGTTCTTTTCCTATGTCATAGACGGTGTTGAATAGGTGGCGTCGTCTCGTCTCGGTCAGGCCGATGACTTCATAACTTTTCCTTCTTGCTTGCATGATCAACTCTTCTATCGGGGATGTACGTGCATTGTAGGTACAGATCGTCATCATAGTTCTTCGTGATCCAGGCAGTTTCCATTGGTCCTCAGATTTTGGCAACCTCTCCTTACTAGTCCTATCCAACGCAGCAAAATCGGGGGTCCTTTCGAGGTCAGAGGAATGGAACCCTTTCCTCTTACTGTTTTTAGCTTTTTGATGGCCACGTATAGCTTGCTTTTTGTCCGGAATGTGGAAGCACACACAAACAAACAAACAAACACACACACACACATGCATAAATACGCCTTGCGTATGCAGATAGTATGTGGCAAATCGGAGCAGCAAAAACAGAGAGTCCATTGTTCGCACCTACCTGCGTCCCAGAGAACCAAGGGCCGCTTTTGGTCGGCGATTAACCACTATCCGCCACCTGGGGACGCACCATTTAGCCTTGCGACTAACAGGCTCGAGATGCTGCGTAAAGAATTAGCATCTTTCAAAGCTTAATATCATTAGTCCTAAGACATCAACATTTCAACGTAGAAAGTCATCCAAAACAAAAACGAAAGATGATCACCGCGACTGTTTTGCTACTATTATATGAAGTGATCTTGTCCGTTTTGCTACCAAAACCCATCATTCGAGGAAATTAGAAAGGTCTAGAAAAATTTCTGATGTAAATATTTCCCAAATGTATACCACGTCGTTCGTGATAGAAGATATAATAAACTGAACATCACTAGAATGAGTTCCCACAGCTTGCTCACTAAATGAGCTTCGTGTATCTCTCATATTCAATTCTGTATGACAATCAGAAAGCTCAGAAAAATTGTCTCGGCTTCTCTCGAACTAACAAAACAAAAACTAATATTTATCTAAATGGGCAGCTAAGCTTAAATATCAATGACAGATAGTCTACTGGTTTGCTTTCTTAAGCTGATACTCGACGACGATGAATGGTGCCCAGAAACCTGACGCCAGGAAGATGATTGCTTTTATTCCAAACAGCCATTTGTTCGAGACGTCGAAAGGAGTTCGCTAAAAAAGTCTTATAAGCTTCAAAAAGTGGCAATGTGGTAAGTTAAATCTAAGTTTTATCGACTCCATTTCTTTAACGACCACTTAGGTCTATTATGAAGGAGTATTTCTTAACATCGTTTAGACTTGCTAAATATCTTTATTTTAAAACAGATGACCACGACAAAATAAACTGCGAATTCCGTCAGAAGCTTCAAAACAGACAACGTATCTACGTTTTATTCTAGTAAAAAGCTTGCAGCAAGAAAACATGAGAAAAGGAGAGTTATACCACGAATCAGTTCCTCATAATAAGCATTCTGATAAAGACACGTAAAATTGTCCGCACAGGGTTGAAACTGTTACACCAGAAAAGGAAAAAAAAAAGACTGGAACTGAGAACGGCATTTTAAAAAAGTATGACCCTATCCTTGGTTAGCGGGACAGCAATCAATTGTTTATGAAGTAGGAAGTTGTTTTATTGTTAAATGTAAAATAACGCAATACCCAATACAAACAAGAAAAAAAAGCATGTTTTGATATGCCCCTCATAAACGGTTAAAGCAACCTAAAATATTGAATTTTTATTCACTGCCTTTTGCAAGTTTTCACGGCAGGGTATTACTTGTAAAACAACCAAAATAATGCCAAGATATTTGCGAAACACCGGACCCGAGGTGTCTGCGGTGGGGAACGAGCACACTGTTACCCTTTCCGGGTGCTAACGTGTTCACCATCATCACATCATGCGAGTCCTTCGTTTCGCCTGTCTCTCAGTTCTCTCACTTCTATTCCGTTGGGAAAAAAAAGACGAACTGAGAACGGCATTTTAAAAAAGTATGACCCTATCCTTGGTTAGCGGGACAGCAATCAATTGTTTATGAAGTAGGAAGTTGTTTTATTGTTAAATGTAAAATAACGCAATACCCAATACAAACAAGAAAAAAAAGCATGTTTTGATATGCCCCTCATAAACGGTTAAAGCAACCTAAAATATTGAATTTTTATTCACTGCCTTTTGCAAGTTTTCACGGCAGGGTATTACTTGTAAAACAACCAAAATAATGCCAAGATATTTGCGAAACACCGGACCCGAGGTGTCTGCGGTGGGGAACGAGCACACTGTTACCCTTTCCGGGTGCTAACGTGTTCACCATCATCACATCATGCGAGTCCTTCGTTTCGCCTGTCTCTCAGTTCTCTCACTTCTATTCCGTTGACAGGTGATTGCTGATGGTGGTGATCGATAGAACTAGCTGAGAGACAGGCGAAACGAAGGACCCATATGGTGTGGCGGTGAACGCGTTACTCCCCGGAAACAACAACAGCGCGTCCGTTCCCCACCGCAAACACCTGCGGTCCGGAGTTTTGCAAACATCTCAGCATCAAAATAGACCGTGAACGACAACGAAATAACTGCAGCTGTAGAAAAAAATCCGCACTGATCAAATACCAAGAGAAAGGGATTCCAGATGTCAATTTCTAGGTTCAAAAACCTCAATGTCAACCTTTTTCGCCATTAGTTTATCTTACTTCCCTCTACATTCAGTAACATTTCGGAAAAATACATTTCATAGCCCCGTTTTTTAAATTGTGGTCAAAGTGACATTCTCCAAATTATATAACTGTATCCATCCTCATCATGTCTACATTTTCGGAAAGGAAAACAATTTTAATAGAACACTGAGAAATGTCAACTTGACAGCTAAGCGGTTACACTACCTATCAGCGTACTGCTCATTCAGTCGCACTCTCATATGCGAAAATGTGATTTTGCACATAAGATACAGGAAAAAAGGCAAATTTTGCATTCTGAACTCTGATAAGACAAATTTTTGCCTTGGAACCATATAACTGAACAGAAAGTTCACTGACTGCATTGGCCCAACCATCGTGGATGAAGCTAGTCGGCGTCTGTCCCGTAAACTTCACTGGAGCAGGGTGACAATTGCGGACGGAACGAACGAACGGAATCACAGCCTTTTTGAGCATCCCTGAAAACGATGTCCAGAAATGGGAACACTTTCAAGAAAAAGAGAGAAGACATTGGAACAACAAAGTTGAAACGATACGCCCAGCAGTGACAGACGAAACTGATCGCTTATGATGACGTGAAATCAGATATTAATGAGACATACAGTACATGTCAAGAACATACAAGTGTAGCGAATTCCTCAAAAAACCTCGTTTACAAAATCCACTGAAAAATGCGAAAGACTCGCTAGCGAAACTCTGGACTTCTTCAAGTTCCAACACTTACGTCATAAACTTGATGCCTGAATGGCCCGTCCTCACTGTTTGCGCGCCCCAGAATAATCTGCGTTCCTCGGAGATTTGCTAGTTAAGCCATTATGGTTCCCTGGAGGCCCGAGGTTAGCATGGCCAAAGTCTGCCCTAGGTCTTCACCACCATAGGCAGTCGTAGCCCTTGTGGATCAGAGGGAGATATACCATCATGGGGCTTTGATACAAGAACGGTGGTGGATCTTGGTATTGGCTTACTCTTAGCTAGGTTTCACGATAGAAACGCTGGACTCCTTCTTAGCTCGGGAGTCACTGCCAGGGATGAATACCCCATTGTACGGCGGTCCAACACCTAAGAACACCAACCAACCACAATGAGACGCTAAACCGTTGGGAGGACGTCATAAACCAAGCATTTATTATTCCAAAACAACATTAGTTTTCAACGTCAATCAGAATTTATAACCATTTTTTTATTCCATGCGTACATTAACTGACGTTCATAAGAGAACTGTTAAAGAACAAACGAAAGGGTAGAAACAAGGCCGAAATCCATGGACACATCAATCCGGAAACTGCTTTGGACAGACTGACTTCTCTGTTTATCGTGTTCCTTTTTAAAGGACGACCTAAAGAACCTTTAATCTTCATTGGAGCAGACAATCTCGTAGCCATAAATTCGTCGTTTTCCTACTCAGCAATCGCGAGGTTGTTAAACAGCGTACGTTTACTTCTATACAATAACAGACACAAAACACAACCGTAGCTGACGTTATTGACCCGGGTTATTATTCTATTTCTACCACCTTCCTTAACTACACTTTCTTCTAAAGGATAAAAAGGATAAAGCCCTCGGCGTTGATCAATTCTTGAGGGATGCTCCCTCCATTCAACTTCCTTCGTTAAGCATCGTTTGGAGGTGATCGAATGCATATCTGGCCTTTACAATGGCTCGCGGTGACCTTCCGATGTATTGGGCCAGTGCTCCTATCCTCCTAGACAAGTCTCGTGCCAATTTGTCAATCCCGGATGGATGGAAGGCTTGGTGGGCCTTGGGTGCGGTGATCGTTTCCACTTATGTGTTGCAGGGCGCCTGCGCCAGTGCTTCACCCGCGCCTTTGCAAGTACATTTCAAGTCGTTCTTCTGTAGATTTCAATATGGCCACATGTGATTCTTTTAGAAGATGACCTGTTCTAAAACGGATTAACTCAGTGATTAACTACTTTTCTGGACCAACTGATGTATGTATACCTCCATGATTACAGTATTCGCCATGTGTCGTTCAGTGTATTGCGATCAAGCAACACTGTTGCGTTCCGTGTCAAAGGTTCTATTTGTTCCAAAGTCAACCAAACCCTCTTTCGAAATTGGACGCATTGGTGTCTGATTGGTCCGTAGATGATGAGAAAATCCTGATTTCTTTACGGAATTTGTAGATGAATAACAAATTCGACACTACCAGGCTAATTTGCTCAGCTTTATCCCTACCTTCTATGCTCTAAAAATCTTCAATCGAATCCAGTAATCCAGCTTGTAAGTTCTAGAATGCCTTAGGGTCTACGGCTTAACTGCCAAGTTCGAAAAAGAGTGTAGTGATTTTTCACAATCCAAGCATGCATTCAAGCTTGATAACTACAGCCTCAGCTTAACTGGGCTCGTTGCCGATTTGGGCCCTCAGATCAAATCCGCTAACAGGTGATTGCTGATGGCAGAGATCGATAGAACTAGCTGACAGACAGGCGAGACGAATGACCCGCATAGCGTGGTGGTGAACGCGTTACTCCCCGGAATGGAGAATACCGCGTTCGTTACCCATCGCAGGTCCCTGCGGTCCGAAGTTTTGCAACTCTCTTAGCATAGGTGATATTGTGTTTCGCAATATATACTCTGCCATTAAAAAGAGTAGGCAGTAAATAAAACGGTTGAGATTTCTTTGTTTTTTTTTCAGACTTTGAAGAAGGCGATATCCGCCGAAACGTCAGCTTATTTGTCAGTAAAGAATAGAATCGTTTGCTCATCAAGAGAACAATAATGGACTTTCATTCGTCAGTTATTGCGACTGAATATGGAATTCAACGTTACGAATATTAAGAGTGACAAGATTTCCAGCCGCAGTCCGTTGTGGTCTAGTGGTTAGGATTTACGGCTCTCACCCGTAAGGCCCGGGTTCGATTCCCGGCAACGGAAATTGTTTTGTGTCTGGACAAAAGGGGCTATGGCACTAATTATTGGCATACGAGTTCAATGCAGTATAGATCGCAGTCACTGTTACCCCCATTTACCCTTCCAACTCGCACCTCCGACCCTACTTAAACGTAGCAAAGTCACTGTGGAAGTTCGACAGCACATCCCCAAATTGCCGTCTATTCTGGTTTGAAACAAAGAGCAACTTTTTCATAGTGTGATAGAAAACACCGGAGCCATCAAGGACCTCATGAGCGGAAAGGAAAAGAAAAAGAACGAATTCATCATGAATTGGAAAAATGTTGACAATGATGACAACACAGAAAAGGAAGATGAATGAGAAGGAAAATAAAGTTCTAAGGAGTTTTGAATGGACTTTATGAGTTCATGATACCATTAACTTGGTCTCGACACGATAAGCATAGCTTGTAAAAGAAAACACTCCTAAACGTGTTCCTGCAGTCGACACACGTACCCCCATAGGAGTGCCGTATCCCATCTACTTCCCTATGAGGATATGAAAACAACCGGAGATTTTACCTGAGATTTCTCCCTAAGAAAAAAAAGAGAAAAATAAAACAAATCGTTGACGCAGAGATCTTTCAAATCGATGAGGAATTTCAACGATGGACAACAACAGAGGTGCGCTCCTTTGTGTTTTGAATAGATGTGAGCACTGATACTAAGAATTTTCTCGAGGAAACAGTTCCATAAATGTACTTTGTTCGACACGATGGAAATGTTTTCTAATGTTCTACTGATGATAATATGTTTAGAATATCTAATCTTTTTAGGGCGTGTGTGGCGCAGTGGTTGGAGGCGCCACTGCGGCACGCACGTGGAATCGATTCCTGGCCCATGGTCCACCAAGCCTTCCATCTCTCCGGGGTCGGCAAATTTGTACCAGACTGGTCTGGGAGGATGGCAGCATTGGCTCGGCACATCGGTAGGCCACCGCGAGTCATTGTCAGGGCCAGATATGCATTCAGTTACCTCCAACGATACTTAATGAAGTCGAATGCATGGCGAATCCCTCAGGGATAGATCAACACCGAGAGCTTTATACTTTATCCTTTTACACAAGTATATGGGAGAAAAAAGCATGCGAATGTGTATAGAAAAACATGGAGCATACAGAGGATAAGAGAGACGCTCATATTTCTTCGAAGCACAGAGAGGAACCGATCTATATGAAAAATCACCTAAAAGGGCGGGCTACGTGAAAATTGTCGGACTGCCCAGCGTGACGCTCATAGATGTCACAGTGAGCGCAGCGAAACATTAAACGTCGTTCACTTCACAATAAAAACGAATTTAGGAGTCGTCGCAAGTGTGTTAAAGGTGGGATTGAATGGAAACAGTGGTGTTCTTTTGAGTCGATGTCACTGCTCCACAGGGCGCCATGTGCGGCGCCACCTTAACTGGGTTCGATGTTGATTTGTGCTTCTCAGATGATTCCCGTTTAAAGGTGATAACACCATTAGGGTAAAAAATTGACTGAAAAATAGGCAAAGCAAGGGCTTCGATTGGAGTGGTGGATAGTACGTAAACCATCCATAACGGTAAGTGCGGGTTCGAAGTCCGCTTGAGATTCCGAGTTTTGCCATATCTCAGCATATCTCAGCATCGTTGTGATTGTACTTCACATAGTATTATTCCATGGAAAAAGTTGGGAAGTAAATGAAAGGTATTTATTTTATTCATAAGTGAGAGAAAACTAATGTTCTCCACTTTTGCACAACATGCTCTACGGCGAAAACTACGTGCTCCAATACAACAATACAATAGTTTGGCGAATGAAGCCAATAGCTGAACCCATAATGATGGGTGAATTTCTCCATATAGTACCTCCAGGAGATGTCGATCTATTTTGTGCTATTTAAAATGTTATTGTATAAATATAAAGTAAAGGTATATTGTTTAGGTATCTCTCGTAGAAAACACAAGTCAGGTTTTATAAGTTTAAGTGTGGGATTTACATCAGAAGGAAAAGCTTATGAGTGCGATATAGCTATGTTTTTTCTACCAGATTCATGAAGTTGATAGTTTCCATGTCGTCGGAATAAAAACGAAGTTCTGATGGTCGGAGGGAGAGGGTCAAAAAGCAGAAACTAAAGAAAAGTTATAAGCTTGATGAAGTATATGAGGAAAAGAAAGAAGAGACAGAGGAACAGTGCGGAAGCCAGCCATCCAGAAAATTCCTACGGCATCTCGTTAACAAACGAAGAAATTTTTTTTAATGACATAAACAGAAGCATTTCCGTTGTTTGGATCGACTTCCTCGATCGTTTTTCTTCTTCCGTTTTTCTTTGCAGATACTTTTCATTAGTGATAAGGTTATCAACACATGGCTTCAACTTGTTTTACTTTCTTATCGTTGATTTTTTTCTTTCGTTTTCATTGTTTCTTTTTCTTCTGAGAAGGAAATAAATTGGGCACTACGAAGAAAAATCTGTCCAAAGTAGTCCAAAGCGACTGTTTGTTCTGGTACAAGCTATAGGCAAAATGTTTAACGTTTATTTACTGCCTATTCTTCTTTTCATGGCAGGGTATTGCGTGGAATACAGATGCAATAATGCTGAGATATTTGCAAACCCAAACCTCTGGTCAGATTCGAACTCTCGATTACCTTCATCGGGGGCACACGTGTTAGCCAATACACCATTGAGGCCTTCCCTATGCCTTTTTCTCGGCCAATTTTTCACCCTAACGTCTTTTTCTTCTGAGAAGGAAATAAATTGGGCACTACGAAGAAAAATCTGTCCAAAGTAGTCCAAAGCGACTGTTTGTTCTGGTACAAGCTATAGGCAAAATGTTTAACGTTTATTTACTGCCTATTCTTCTTTTCATGGCAGGGTATTGCGTGGAATACAGATGCAATAATGCTGAGATATTTGCAAACCCAAACCTCTGGTCAGATTCGAACTCTCGATTACCTTCATCGGGGGCACACGTGTTAGCCAATACACCATTGAGGCCTTCCCTATGCCTTTTTCTCGGCCAATTTTTCACCCTAACGATACCATCAGTAATCACCTGTCAACGGTAATGATCTAGGGTGTACAAATCTGCATTGACTCCTGTTAAGCTGAGACTGCAATCGAAATCACAATATTTGACTTTGCAGATGAAAGACTAAATATTGTGACTTTGATTGCAGCCTCAGCTTAACAGGGTTCTATGAAGTTTCGTGCTACCACGTTTATTCCCGTTGAAGGGAAAGGTAAAAAAAAAAGACTGGCTAAGAGGAAGACGAAAGAAGGGACTCGATGGGAAAGGATAGTCACGGGTTCGAAGTTGGCATGGGATTTCGAGTGTTGCTATTGTCAAAGTGCAAACTGTAAATAGTTTTAAAAGAAGCATGTAAATTGTTGAGTTTATTCGAGAAGGAAAACTTGTATTCCTAGTTTCGTCGTTACGTAAATAGTTGAGAAGGAGTTAGAAAGAAGTAGGATACAAGAAGACATAGTATTAAATGAAGAAAAATCCAGTTTCAAATGCGTTCAGAAGGGAAGAAACGCGAACTGAGTCTCTCAATAATACATGAACACTTGAGAGTCTCCTCTTCATGAGTTAATAAGAGTGCTATAAAACGCAGCAGAGTTATTATTTGACTGGTAAATTACTAACCGCGTAAGATTTCCTTTCCCATAAGTCTCAAGAGCCATCCTAGCACTTTCGTAGGTTATTTATTCTGGTTGAAAAATGGCCGTATTGTTATCAGGACGGCAATTAGTTATTTTTGACACTGGTTTACTTTTAGCTGGGTTCTTGAATGGAAGTCTTTCTAAGCTAAGGAAAACCTGCTGTGGGGACGAACTCCACCCAACATACCTCGTAGTTCAATACATTTCCTTGCAGCCGCAAGGAGACGCCAAATAGTTGGGAAGTTGCCTAAAATAAGCAGAGACATAGATCATCCTGGTAAGAAATGTGACATAAAGTCAACTTCAACAGGAACTTTAACTAGTTTCTTTGATTGGAGGTGGTTTATTGTTGATATGAATAGTTGTGTCAAAAATTTTTGTAGGGCGCGTGTGGCGCAATGGTTGGAGGCGCCATTGCGGCACGCACATGGAATCGATCCATGCGCCCATGGCCCACCAAGCCTTCCATCCCTCCGGGGTCGGCAAATTGGTACCAGACTTGTTTGGGAGGATAGCAGCATTGGCTCGATACATCGGCAGGCCACCGCGAGTCATTGTAAAGGCCAGATATGCATTCAATCACCTCCAACGATACTTAATGAAGTCGAATGCATGGCGCATCCCCCAGGGTTGATCAACGCCGAGAGCTTTTGAGCTTTTGTGAAATATTTGTGGTGACTGTAGAATTGGCAAATAACTCAATTTTAAGCCGGAATTTCTTTTGACGTTCAAATGTTCACTGCCGGTAATTTATTTCCACCTGAGCGAAGTTTAGCCGTGTTTCAGTGTGGGGACCACTTTCCATTGTTTTTGTTTAGCTCATTCTTTCATCGGAAGCTTGAGAAGCGTATGGTTCGCATAATTGTTTATCCATTTGTGTTACTTATGAATGAAAGGATAAAGTTTCTGCGCTGATCAACCTCTGAGGGATGCATTATGCATTCCACTCTGTTCGTAACGTCGTCGAAATAATTGAATGCATCTCTGGTCTATAAAATAACTTTCCATGTCCTACCGATGTGTCAGGTCAGTGATGCTATCTTCCCAAACAAGTCTAGTACCAGTTCGCTATTTCTAGAGGGTTGAAAGGTTTGGTGAGGCCGGAGCGTGCAATCAATGACTATGTGTGTTTTGCAGTGCACATCTAATCACTGTGCTACACGTTCCCCTTCTTATTTGATAATGTTAAGGTGTCAGAATGCGAAGATTTTGTCCAACAAGCGTACAGGAAGGAGTTTTGGGATCACCTGTACCTGTAGTTCCGTTAATGGTCAAGTGACTCGAGTGGGCGCCAACAATTCTTCAATTTTTCCCTGTCGCGTGCAAGAATAGCCCAGTGGGTTCTGCTCGCTCTAGTGACTTGTCGTGCATCATATCTTTCTTCTAGACTCTTTGTGAAGAACTCTGACAATCGTTTCGGTGGTCTTCCTGCAGTACGTTTGGCATCTCGAGGAATCCAGCCACTAACGGCTCTTGTCCATCGGTTGTCATTCATACGCATTACGTGTCAGGCCTACCATATTATCGGCTGTCGGCATACAGAACGGTATCTTTAATTTTTGATCGTTGACACAGGTCGGAGCTTCGGATCCCATTTCTTAGTTGTGTGAAAAGGAATACTCCTAGCATAGTCCTTTTGGCTGCGCGTTCGATAACGCTGAGTGGTCTTTCACCCTGCTCACGCAGCGACCGATGTTTTGAGGCATACGTTAAGGCAGGAAGTATCGTTGAGTCGAGAAGGTGGGCACGAAGTAGGGTGTTCTTTGTTCTCTTCCCTACATCCTCGATGCTCTTGAGGGCTCACAATTCCACTCTTTCCTCCTGCTCAGCTCTGGACCTATGTCGTTCATCATATTGATTTTCAGACCTAGATAGACATAACTGGAGCATTTGGAGATATTCGTTCCATTGAGCGTGAATGAGGCATACGAAACCAATCCGCTCCTCATGAACATCGTTTTCTTGAGATTTAGTCGAAGACCAATCTTTCCACACGCTTTATCAAAGTCTGCAAGCATTCGTTCCGCTTGGCTAATGTTTGGTGTTATAAGGACGATGTCATCAGCAAAGCGAAGATGGTGTAACTGCCGACCATCGATTTTCACTTCTATATTATCCCATTTCAATGTTCACATGACGTCCTGAAGAGTGGCGGTAAATAATTTTAGCGAGGTGGTATCGCCCTGCCTAACTCCTCTTTTGATGTCAATGTTAATATCGTTATAGAATGGTGATATCTTGGTTGTGAAATTTTTGTACAGCTTACGAAGATTCTTTATGTACTGCTGATATCGCGTAGGTCACCCTTCTTGAACAATAACACGGTCTTGCTGGTCTTCCACCTTGCCTTCAGACAGGTAACGTGTGATGAGCCGAGCCAGTGTGCTTACAAGGACTGGCGGAAGGTTCTTGAGGCGTTCTGGTCTTATCCTGTCCGGACCTGGTGCTGTTCGATTTTTCACCTGCTGGTGATGGTCGGCACCAATTCCACTGTGTTACCCATTCCCTGTTCATACTGATTACTCGAACAACGTAGTGAAATTCAAGCAATTGTCTATGGTTTCAAACTATTTTGCTCTTACACTTTTTGTACTCTGTTCGTACTTGAATCCTGCGCTGTTTTTTCTATTCAACCTCGTCTTAGCTCATCAATGAAAGGATAGATGTTGGTTGATTCACGCCGAGGTTGAAAGTCGGTTTTTGAAATACATTTTTGTTGAATTACTTCTCCAAAGTTCTAAAGATCTTAATTGAAGTTTTCTGCCAATTTCTGAATTAAAAATATACCATTTTCTATCCTGGAGTATATGCTGGGATGAGTGAGGTGAGCTACTGCCGTCAAGTTTTTATGTGTAAGAGCAAATGCTGGGCTCGTGTAGCGCAGTGGTCGGAGGGGCCCTCCAGTACACGTGGACCCCATCGAATTCAATCGAATCGAGTTAGATCCTATTGGTAAGAATGATGGTTGAAAAAAAGAGCAAAAACGAAGAACAAAATGAAAACGAATAGTCCCAAGATCGACTTTCTATTAGCCTCGACATTGGATTATAAATGTGTCATTCCCCTTTTCAGCAATCGTGAAGTTGTTAAACAGCATACGTTTACTTCCATACAATAATACACATGCAACACAACCGTAGCTGACGTTTCGGCAGAATCGCCTTCTTCGTAGCCTGGAAGGGTACACTGATGCGTAATTTATGTAAGCATTTGACCTAGTAAATTAGGCTTAGGCGCTTTTGGTTTTGGCTCTTCGGCAAATTTTGTAGATTTCGAGATAAGCTATTGACCTAGTAAGCTGCGTATTAGTGTACCCTTCTAGGTCCTGAAGAAGGCGTTCCTGGTGAAACGTCAACTATTGTTGTGTTGTATATGTTCTATGTGTAAGGAAATAAACGTATGCTGAATAATAACCTAGCGATTGCTGAAAAAAAAACAACACATAAAAACGAATATTTTTAAGGAGTTTTAATTCCATCGTTGTATTGATTTACTAGGCCTCGTGTGGCGCAGTGGTCGGAGGCGTCCCGTAGTACTTACGTGGAACCGATCCCCGCGCCCATGATCCACCAAGCCTTCCATCCCTCTAGAGTCGGCAAATCGGTACCAGAATTCGTCGTTTTCTCTCTTAGCAATCGTCAGCCATATACGACTCTGAGCGGCTGTTCTTCCTTGGTGGAAGACAGATGAAAAAAGCGGCTCCGAGGAAGGCGATTCTGCCGAAACGTCAGCTACGATTGTGTTGTATGTGTATTATTGTATGGAAGTAAACGTATGCTGTTTAACAACCTCGCGATTGCTAAGAGAGAAAGCGACGAATTCATAATTCAATGCCGAGCTTAATAGAAAGTCGATCCTGGGTACTGTTGGTACCAGACTTGTCTGGGAGGATAACAGCACCGGCTCGATACATCGACAGGCCACCGCGAGTCATTGTAAAGGCCAGATATGCATTCAATCACCTCCAACGATACTTAATGAAGTCGAATGCATGTCGTATCCTTCAGGGTTTGATCAACACCGTGAGCTTTATCTTTCAGCTTTTTATTCATTTACTTCGTAAACCATTTCATAACACTCTTTGGAAACGAGTTATTTGAACTATTTGTATTAAATGGTTGGGAAGGTTCATTTAAAATCAGAAACTGAATGTTTCACCCTTCCTCAGTAAATAAAGAACTTTGACGTTTTAAAGGAATAAATCAAATAACCGTGAGATGTTGCATTCAGTTTTAAAGCGATGGTGAAAAAAACCCAGGAAAAGTTACAAATTTAATTGTGGGACAAGTTTTACACCTTTAAAAATCACTAAACAAAAGTCGCTTTCATTCTGTCTCATGTCCGATTGTTCTTTGGTTTGCGTTGTCATATCAATTGAAAAAGCACTTTTACATCGCCGACGATCGACTCGACAATGAGGCGCTGCTGTTCAGCAACCGGGTCGCATCCCCTTATCGTATTCATCGCTGCTTTTCGTCAAATCAATCGATGCTCAGGAAATACGTGCGTGGATCCGCACTAGTGCTGTCATCACTGGTTCCAGCTGAGGGAATCGCGTGGAGACCACGTTAGGTTAAAGGATAGGATTCCCGACGTTGATCAATCCCTGGGCGATGCGCCTTGCATCCCTCTTCATTAAGCATCGTTAGAGGTGGTTGAAAGCATATCTGACCTATGCAATCACTTGCAATGGTCCATCTATGTATCGAGTCAGAGCTGTTATCCATCCAGACAAGTTTGTTAGGAATTTGCTGACCCTGGAAGGATGGAAGGCTTGGCGAATTCTGAGCGCGGCATCGAACCAATGGCCACTTGCGTATTGCGGAGCACCTGTAGCAATTACGCTATACAATCGCCAAAAACACATATAAAACACTTGCAATTTTTTTTTCGAATTTAGCTAGTCGTTACGGTAAACACGACCACAGCTAATCGCTATTCATATTGTCAATCGAAATAGAAACCGGTACAGATCCATCCATGAGCTTAAAGGTAGTTCGTTCTTATCAGTTGTTCACAGAATTGTTGTCAGTTTTTATTTAAACTTTATTTATAGACTACTGGGGCGTATGAAGTTTTTTTTTAGAATATTTTAAAAAAACCTAAGTTCCCATCTCGTGTCTTCGAAAATCCCAACATTTCGTAGCCTCATAGTTCTTCGGACAACCTTCATACATTGCGTCCAACACTTTACTGCGATATGAGTCACATATGGGTCATACGTCAAAGTTATTTGCAAATTTGCCTATAACCATTGCGCTACTTCGTACTTTTATATCAACGTATTACTTAGGAATTTTTTTTAAAAAAGACGAAGTGGAAAATAGAACATAAGAGATGTTCATTATCTTCAAATTGTGAGCAAATACACTGCAAAGCACTTTCGATCTACCTGATCAATTTTACTTAATCGTTGTCATTCTTGTGTGGATTCTCTAACGTCGTATGAGTCAAACATGTGTCACATTGTTCTACATATCTGTGGTTTTCTTATGAAAAGTCAAGGGCGCGTGTGGCGCAGTGGTTGGAGACGCCACTGCGACACATGTGGAATCGATCTCTGCGCAAACGGCCCAGCAAACCTTCCATTTTTTCTGGGGTCGGCAAATTGGTACCAGACTTGTCTGGAAGGACAGCAATACTGGCTCGATACATCAGTAGGCCACCGCGAATCATTGTAAAGGCCAGATATGCATTCATACGCCTCCAAACGATGCTGAATGAAGTCGAATGCGTGGCGCATCCTTCAGGGATTGATCAACGCCGAGAGTTTTAGAGAGCTTCAATGGAAAGTCACTTCATGTTTTGATTTCTATAAACAAGTATTCAAAAAAACCGAATTAAAATTACGAAATCGGAAGAAATCAATAGATCACACAGAACCCGCGTTCAGATATTAAGACACACTCTCATTTCTGAAAACATTCCCAGAAACTGGTTTCATTAAGTCGTCTTCTACAATTTAGAAGATAATGAACGTCAATGTGAATCATATATGACTCATAATTGTTGACTTGAGTGCGAATTTTTCCATGTCATGACTGAGTTCACATTTTTTAAAGCATCCTCTGTAACGCTCAATCATTCGGAGCCATTCTCATATCCACATTTTAATTTTTTCTTAAACATGTTTTCACTTTATCGAAAATCATTCTCATGTTTTCATTGTTCGTATCGCATTTCGTTTATATAACTCCCATATTATTCGTTGGCGCAGTGGTCGGAAGCGCCTTGAAACACACACAGGGATCGATCCCCGCGTTCGTGGCTCACCAAGCCTTCCATCCCTCCGGGTTCAGCAAATTGGTACCAGACTTGTCTGGGAGGATAGCAGCACTGGCTCGATACATCGGCAAGCCACCGCGAGTCATTTTAAAGGCCAGATATGCATTCAGTCATTTGCAACGATGGTTAATGAAATCGAATGCATAGCGCATCCCTCAGGAATAGATCAACGCCGAGAGATTTATCCTTTTTATCCTTTTACTATTCGTTAACCACTGCGTTTCATTGATATCCGAGATACGCTTGCTCATCAAGCAATAGTCGATCAGGTTGCATGTGTTGATTTCAATGCATGTATACGCAAATTCTTTGCGGCTTAAGCCCATCACATCCTAAAAGAACAGGTAGGCAGCACAAAAGAGATGGAAGGATATATCAACTAACTCGTTCACTCTGTGTTTTGAGTCTCGTTTCTCGAGAAGTCATAAAAATCTTCCACCAAATTTGTGTATGATTCCCTCGGGTTCACTTGCGAACGGTGAAGAGCGGAGGGTGGTGAAACGTGTCAAAACGTTGCTCATTATGAACTACTATACACTCTGTTGCTGAGATATTAGCAAAACTCAAGACCACAAGTGTCTATGGTTCAATACCGATGTGGACTCCCCAGATCACTCCCGTTGACGGGTGATTGCTGATGGCGCTGATCGATAGAAGTAGCTGAGAGACAGGCGAAGCAAACGACCCGCATGGTGTGGTCGTGAGCGCGTTACTCCCCGGAAAGGACAGTAGCGCGTTCGTTCCTTACCTTTAGACACCTGTAGTCTAGAGTTTTGCAATTATCTCAGCAACATTGTGGTTCTATTTCGCTTAGTACCGTGCTGTGAAAACTGTAGTAGGCAGGAAATAAGATGTGAAACTATACACTATTAAAAACCTATTATGATTTTATGATAAAGATTACTGTAATCTGTAGATCATCATCAAAGTCAATAGGTAGTTAGTAAGAATTCGGGAATTTGAAAAATTGCCTCATTGTTTTCATTTTTATTTATCCTCTTTTTTTTTCTTCACATTTCCCACCCACACCTATGAATGCGTTCAGTTCCTTTTTTTCTCAACTTCTTATCTCTTTCCTACTTCCCTTTCGGCTTTTATGTTCTCATTGAGCTTTGTTCTTAGCCATGCACTTGTGTTGTAATAGTAGATGGACAAAAACTAAAACTGGGCAGTAAAAAAGTAAGTACTTGAACAGCAAGCGTAGAAATAATCGTTTCTATTTTCTTTCACATAGGGGCGCATTTGGCCCAGTGGTAGCGGAGCCGCCCCACAATACACATGGGATTGATCCTGGCGCCCGTGTTTCACCAAGCCTTCCATCCCTCCGGGCTCGGCAAATTGGTGCCAGACTTGTCTGGGAGGTTAGTAGCGCCGGCTCGATACATCGGTAAGCCACCGTGAGTCATCGTAGAGGCCAGATATGCGTTCAATCACCTCCAAACGATACTTAATGAAGTTGAATGCATGGCCCATTCATCAGGGGTAAATTAACGCCGAAAGCTTTATCCTTTATCTTATCTTTTCTTTCACGTCGTAAGAGTATTCTGTTCGAATTTCTTTCACTTTTTCACTTTATTCTTACTTTTTTTTTACTACGTGATGAGATGAAATAGCAACTATAAAGGCAAAGAAAATGTTTACATAACTCTTTGGGCGGTAACCTTCATGTTTCTTACCTTCCTTTATCGAGAGTTTCACTCCAACCAGTGCGAGTTGTCATGTTGTCGGCTCTTTTTTTTCCTTTGAACGACGTTGTTATGAATGCTTTTCATGTCATAATTAATCCTTAC
Organism: Angiostrongylus cantonensis; assembly: GCA_009735665.1. Taxonomy (NCBI): domain Eukaryota; kingdom Metazoa; phylum Nematoda; class Chromadorea; order Rhabditida; family Metastrongylidae; genus Angiostrongylus; species Angiostrongylus cantonensis. The sequence goes on along the minus strand of MQTX01000183.1, from coordinate 93,718 downwards.
AAGACTTACGTATGGAACTATGGTGATCTTTCAAGCCTATTCGACCACTTTTCGCACTTCCATCGACATCTGTGATTTTTCCCTTGTGAAATAGTCAAACTAAGCCAAGCCAACGGTAATCATTTTCTCTCTTTCGATGTACTTTCGTAAGCTTCCCACCTAGTGCAACAAAAAGACACTAGATCGGTCGCTGCTCAGGCAGTTCTAGTTTCTCGTCTCTTCTTGGTCAAGAAATGAGTGTAAGACTTTTCCGGAACGATAAAAACACTGACTGATTACATAGATAGGCTACTGCAAGTCACTGGATAGCTCAGATCTGCATTCAATCACCTCGACGATGCTACGAATGAAGTTAAATGCATAGTGCATCCGTCAAGGATTGAGCAATACCAAATCCTTTGCCCTGTATCGTTACCAAAACGAAAATTAGTTGCCGTCCCCGAGGCAGACACAGCCCCTTAGAGGGGAGTGTGGGCCGACGTGGTGGGCGTGGTCTGAGAAGGCGCACAGCATTGCTGGCTGGCTGGGTGGTTGTTCGTCTCCACCCACGACGGTCTCCGTAACGGAATGAGACTGTTCGGTCAACTTCTAGTCATTTTCATGTCACTCTATGACGTCACAGGAAGAGGTTTTTATCGAATACCAGGTAAGATGATTGTTGTTGACATTGAAAAGTGTTCGTTTATTTTTTTTCTTCTTACTTTGCATCGAGATTATAGCAGCGTTCTTTTTCATCTATCCGTCGATAGTAGTCATTTCATACCGCGTTTTAGAAGGTAATCTTAAGACGAACGTTTAAGAGAAATCATCTACGTCCCACTTAGCTGATGTTTAGATTTATAAGAGCTTGTAGTTTTCCAGAAGCTCTTTACAGTTCCATTTCCAGCTTCAGAACATGTTCTACCGTATTTTTTTTTCGCGTTAGCGCTGCTCAAAAAGTCTGTACTTTTTCGTAGAAATATTTGCTCTATCGTTATAAACGTGATTTCACTGATAAGCATTCTAATCATCGGTTTTATTTCTTTTTAAGAGAGCAGTACACTCTATCAATTTTTTTCTCCCTTATTTCTGTCCTAATCGTGAATCGGACTCGTTCTGTTAATAAATCTTTCGGCTTTTTTCGGAATTGATATTAAGCACTTGGTGAAAGAAAAACGAAGTTATTGAGAAAAGTTGATTAATGACTGTAAACCTAACAGGCTTTCTGTCATATCATTGGCACGCTCGTCGGTTGATATCGTCGAATCGTATCGAGTCATCGTCGAATATTCGATTCTTCAACTCGAACATTTCAATCATCTCACTGCTTTCTCGTTTCTATTTTTTTTCTTTGATAGAAAATGTTCTAGAGAACTTGTCATATTATCAATTGGTGTCTGTTGTTGACATTTTGTGATTCTTTCGTTCATCATTATGAAGTGATGAACACTAAGCACACGTCAGCACGTCTTCTCATGACAACGATTTCTGCTAGTTGAATTTTTCATCAATATAATTGTGGCGATGTGAGCCATATATGGCTCATATTGTTGTTTCGTTGTTATGTTCGTATATTTATTCGCCATCTGTTAGTCACTGAACTACTCGTAGGAATGCCAGTAAAAATTTTCACGATTTCTCACAGCAAGCCGGAGCTACTTGATGACCTCAGTTGGTTTGAGAAAAAGAGGAACGATCAAATTTCTTCCGAAAATCCATTTATATTTCTATTATTTTCTGATAAAACTGAAGGCACAGGTATCTTGTTGGGCATCTATCTTGATGGATACGTAGTCACATTTAGGCCATGCTTCAACGGTGCCAAATAGTCACATTTAATCAAACTCTCATCTTGATATCATCTAGTTCTAATTAGTAGGAAATGCTTCACAAATTTCGTTCTAGGAGAAACCTGTGACTCCTCCGTCAGAAGAGTCTAAACACTCGACTGTGAATAAGAAAGGAGGAACAGCAGGCTTGAATCGCAGTTTGACTACCAGGAATTACCGCAGCCCATTAAAAGCTGCTCATCATTAGTTCTCTAATATCACTTCACTCTATTCTTATAATATATAATGCAATGTGAATTAAGGCGAAATATAAGTAAGATGATGTAAGGCGAAAAGAAGGACGCTCATGGTGTGGTGATGAACGCGTTACACCCCGGAAAGACAATGGTGCGTTCGTTCCCCACCGCAGACACCTGCGGTCCGGGGTTTTGAAAATATCTCAGCATCATTGTGGTTGTATTTCACATTGCACCTTGACGTGAGAAATTGTAGTAGGCAGAAAATAAAAAGTTAGCATAATGTAAATCATTCTACTGCGTTCATTATTCGTCACTGTATTGTTGTATCCATGAATTTTTCGTTAATCTTTGATCAGAAGTTCTCAGTTTGCTAAATTCTTCACTACCTTTTCCAGAACAAATAGTATTGCAAAACTCATTGTTGGTTCGTAAACCAAACGGCTAAGTTTCTAAACCACTCACATATCGTTTTATTTCTTTCTCGTTATGACGTCATCATTTTTTCTATTGTGTCTATATTTAAATAAACAGCTATTTTTAGCTCCTTTCTGTCACCACCATGCTTGGCTAGTAATCGAAGAACGTTTCGGCAGCTATTTTGTTTGCTTGTAATCTAAGAGACTTTGAAAGATATTCGTTCTGTTGTCTTTTATAGGGTGGCTATGGATTTCGCTCCTTTTTTATAAATACTTTGATGTAGAAAACTCCTACTGGTTTTCGACATCTTTAAATTGAGGTCTTTTTCTACTTTAATGATGCTGAGATATTTGCAAAACTCCGGACCGCAGGTGTCTGCTGTGAGCAACGAACGCGCTATTGTCCTTTCCGTTGCGTAACGCGTTCACCACTACACCATGCGTGCCCTTCGTTTCTCCTTTCTCTCAGCTAGTTCTATCGATCAGCGCCACTTTAGTGTTTTCCATCTTTGAACGTTCGTTAGTCGTTAGAGGTGATAGCGATGATGAATTGAGCTTGTGGGAAAATCACTATCGACACCAACAACCTGTTCGTGCATGGCGCCACCTTTCAATCCTGTCATCCTGTCAACCGGCTTTTTTTTTTAAAGAAACTAGTAAAAGTTGTTTCAAGAACAATTTTACCAATCTTACTCGATGGAATAGTCGTAATAGTAGTACTGATAACAATAACAATAGTAATGGTAATGATAGCAGTAATATTAGCCTTGATAGTAGAATTCATTAGCAGCTTTTCTTGTCAGTTTCATTTCCCTTCTTTAAAATGCCTTCCACACTTTATTGCCATTATTATAACTAATCATTTTCCTTGGCGCGTGTGGCGCAGTGGTTGGAGGCGCACTGCGGCACACACGTGGATTCGATCCCAGCGCCCATGGCCCACCAAGGTTTCCATCCCTCCGAGGTTGACAAATTGGTACCAGACTTGTCTTGTAGGATAACAGTGCTGGCTCGATACACTGGTAGGTTACCGCGAGTCACTGTAGAGGCCAGATATGCACTCAATCACTTCCAACGACACTTAATGAAGTCGAATGCATAACGCATCCGTCAGGTATTGATCAACGCCGAGAGCTTTATCCTTTTATCTTTTAATTATTTCTTCTTAATATATGTTTTGTACTTGTTTTATTTTCAAACATTATCTTTTTTTTCTTAATCTCTTTTTTTCTTCTCTAATACTTGATTATAATTGACTAAATGAATTAATAAGGAATTGCGATAGTAGTCATCTGTCTTGAGTGCTATTTTGTGCAGTGGAATGAAGCACCGGTCGCATTTGTGCGTTTGGCAGTTCAGATCCGCATCCGGACTACTCATGCTTTTCATCCTTGCCCGTTAATGGTAGACTCATATAATAAGAGCATTGAAATTATTAGACATCAAGATCAATGATCTGTTCTTACCACTAGTAGGTGGTTATTTATGTGTAGGACTTTTACGTATATTTCATCTTTGTTTTTTTACTTATTTTTTTTCCTTATTTTTCCTTTGAAGACTTATTGAATCACCCATTTTCAATCAAATGCCTCCTTTTAGAAAAACACATGAATTGGTTTATTTGTTTCATGAATAGTTTATGATGAACAGTTGAATGTTTCACTTTTATTCATGACGTGTTTTCTTGTTAGTTATTCATTTACTGTACTATAATTATATACTTTACTGCTCGTCAAACACACCATAACTGGATGCATGCCCAAGATACGGTAATGAATAGAATAAATGAAAGACGATGAAGAAAAAATGGACGAGAATGAAAAGGCATCCGGTATGAATGAAATGTTGTGGATTTGCCAAGCCGCAGCAGGGATGCGAACTCACATCGTCACCGTTTGCGACGCCCTTCGTAACGCACGACGACCTTCACACCTTCGCTAAGTGTTTTCTTGTTAGTTATTCATTTACTGTACTATAATTATATACTTTACTGCTCGTCAAACACACCATAACTGGATGCATGCCCAAGATACGGTAATGAATAGAATAAATGAAAGACGATGAAGAAAAAATGGACGAGAATGAAAAGGCATCCGGTATGAATGAAATGTTGTGGATTTGCCAAGCCGCAGCAGGGATGCGAACTCACATCGTCACCGTTTGCGACGCCCTTCGTAACGCACGACGACCTTCACACCTTCGCTAACACTTGCCAATCTTCTCATTCGTTTTCACATCATCTATTAAAACACGCCTTTTCTTCTTATAACGTTATAATATACAAGTCGATAGAACGTTGCAATTACTTGATGAAAGTACTGAAATGTCAGCTGTAAAGCCTAAATACGCTAAGGTAGTATGTTATATTGCAAGATGCCACACCATTTCTTTCTATTATTTTATAATTATGGTCTTTGGCTGATTGCTGATGACATTCTGTTAGAGTAAAAAACTGGATGAGAGAAAAACAAATCAATGGCTTTGACTGGTATGGTGGATAGCGCGTGACCCACTGTAAGGGTAACCGCGAGTTCGAAGCCCAGCTGATATTCTTATATCTCAGCATTCTCATGGCCTTTTTGTTTTAAAATTTTATTATTGGCTTTGTTATTAGCGTTGTTGCTCCAACCATTGCTTCGTTTCTCTTTGGTTTCCACTTTTCCATAGAATTTCAAGCGATTGCTGTTATTTTTTTTCGTGTTATTAAATTAAACGACGAGAATTGGAAAGAGAAATGAAATTATTCCGAAAACAGCTTACATATTCGGATGTACTGCGAGCAGTTCAGGTCAGTACTGTGCAGTACGTACACCGTCATGCTGCGAGAGTCGTGACGACGATTGTACGGCACCAATTCTTGGTGATCACCTCTGCTATTGTGATATGTTCTGTGATCGAGGACCCGATGGTGGTGAGTGACTCGAATACTCGACAATTTAATCTCATTATGTACATATTGATTTCAATGCGTATATGGACATAATCTGCTGCGCCTTTCAACGGAGATATCTCAGCTTAGATGAACTTTGTCAATTTATATAAAAACCGTTAGAGTCTACAAAGCATCCCATATAAGATATAACTCTTGTTATTCTAACGAGATTTGATGTCCTGACTTTTTGGATCTTCAAGACTTCTTCGTTTCGTTCTTCGTTAATGGTCATTTTCAAAACAGCGAAGAGATTGAACAAGATGGATGTTTTCTGAGTTCATTTGAGATCTTAGGGGCTTAACAACTGTTTCTCGTTTTCTTTGTAGAAATTTGATCACTAAGTGCATTTAAAATTGATACGGTATCTTCAAGAGGGAAAGGCGCTATCGAGGAAATCTCTTTTAAACGTTTTTCTAACTTCTCATTTCTCTTGAAATACTCGAATTATCAAGGGATTATGGAAAAAAAAATCGCGATGGAAAGGAGCTTACTAGGGTTCGATTAAGTTCAAAAGCCATATTTTGGAGAGAATTTGTCTTCAATTTGATTGGATGATTCGTTCATGAAGAACTGTTTAACACAAAATACATAAAAAATGAAATATTCATATTAAACCCTTGTTGGGTGATAAACCGAATATCGGTGGGCGGATAGCACAGTGGTAATAATGTCCATCATCACAAGCATGGTGCTAGTTCGATTTCACTTCGGGCCAACCTAGCCTCTCAACCATCGGGGGTCGGGAAATTGGTGTCGGACTTGTCTAGGAGAAAAATCACTCTGTGCAATCCAATTGCTCGGCTGTCTCAGGACTCCAGGATGGATTGTTAGACTAGCATTCTAAGACATTCAAGATGAATTGAAAATCCTCACGCAGTAGCCAAAGCCACATTGGAAGATCTCCGTGGATAATTGATGTGAGGAAAGGAATCGAATATGAGAAGTAGCAGGATCCGCACAGTAGACGTGAACACAGTTCAAATAAAGTAGAAAAAAATAAGAGAAACCGAATATTATAAACTTTTTTGCAAATTTAGTGGCTCATGAATATTCGTTATTGAAATTGTGGGAAGTGCTTTCCTGCATTAATTTCCGGGCAATCTCATAATAATGAAGCATTTTCCCTTATTGAAATATCTGTATAGTTTCCTTTAATTTTTATTTTAACTCCGATATATAGATGAATTAGTTACTTGACTAATCGATACCTATTGGTATCATGCAGGGAACGATTGCTGTCCGGACTTTGAGCCCACATGTCGCAGTCGGAAACGAAGTGACTATCAGCAAGATCTCAGCGGACAAGGTGTGTTCGGCTATTTTTTTCTAAATTTTCGTTTTTGGAATTTTTTTAGCATTAAGTAAAATCGTGAAATTAAATATTAGTGAATAGGATAAGTAAGGAAGTGAAAAGTAATAATTCCTGTCTATGAGAATCTCTTCTTTTTTCAAAAGGATTCTCTTGTTAACAACGAAGAAACAATGTTCGTGTTGATAACGGTTTCATTTTCGGAGGAAACGTTTTATGAGCAAGTGCAAGTAAGTTGTGTAAACTGAGCTTTTTCCTTAAAGCTCACGGCGCCTCCAACCACTGCTCCACATGCGCCCTAGCTTTTTTCTTACTGGTTTCAATCTCACATAGGATTAGTTATTAAGTTGCAGGATAGTTTAAAAAGATATTTTTTTAATTTTACAGAATGTATATCGGAAGGGATACGTTACCATGACGGCGAGACCATAGAGCAGAATTGTAAATCATGGTTAGTTCGGTTACGGAAATTCTTTTTTGCTAATGGTTGCTGACAATATAATGACGAAATTCTCTTTGAATTTTTCTCTATTATCATTATTTATTATTATTGTTAGTTCTAGCATTAGCATCAAATTCATGGAAACCCCAATGTCTTACCCTTATCTCGTCATGGATGAGAGTCCGTGCTCCTGATTTGCAAACTACGATGAACAGCGGGTGGTCCAACCCTAACTGGGTCTCCCTGGCCAGAAATGAGTTCCACATTTCCATCTGAAAGCCCATCTAGGACTATCCCATTACCAAGAGTCATCGCTGTCTTGGAAGAAACGTAAGCATTCATAAAGTGAAAGATCTTTCACGTTTCTTGGCTGATGACTACTGGATGACTTGATGACTACTTGAGAATGTTCCTTTACTTGTCTCTCTAGACTATAACGAATTCTTGCCAAATCAGCAAAAAAAATAGTACGATTTAAATGGAAAATATTTCATCAGCCATTCAGTTATTATTAAAAGCTATCATCATTTAGGGATATAAGCAAATATTTTGTTAAATATGCATGGATGTTTTTGCATACAAGATTGTATTCTCGTCGTCAACTCGTTGAATGGCTTGTAACGAAATAGTTACGAAGTATATGGAAGATGGTTCTGATCAGCTCGTAGTGATCATTCACGGTTCGGTCAGACAGGCTACCTCTTGATATGTTCATTTCCTACTGGAAGCTCTGGGCAAGAATCTACCTTTTGGGCACGATTTCGTGAAAAAAAAAGAACGGGAAAAAAGGAGGAGCTCTTCTAGGAATGTTATGAGCTTTGTATCTGTCAAACGAGCGGAGTTCGTTTGGTTGTTTTGACGCATGGCAGGGATGTTGTGCTTAGCGTCGTTTTCTTGTTCAGCAATCACGAGATTGTTAGACAGCATACATTTACTTTTATACAAAAAAAACAATACAACCGTAGCTGACGTTTCGGCAGTATCGCCTTCTTCAGAGCCTGGAAGGGTATAGTGATATGCAATTTACTGATTTACTGGACCAAACGCTTCAATAACACTTACAAAGAGACGAAAATTCTATGGCAATTACATTATCAATAGCTCCTCGAGAAACCGACCGCTTTCATCGAGACTTCCACTGAGGAAGATTTGAATAGCTGATTATAGTCGCATATGGTTGATGATGACGGTCGACGACGCATTCATATTCCAATGCCGACGTTGATAGATGTGCCTAGCTTTTCTTGATCGCGACAGAGCTTTGTATCTGTCAAACGAGCGGAGTTCGTTTGGTTGTTTTGACGCATGGCAGGGATGTTGTGCTTAGCGTCGTTTTCTTGTTCAGCAATCCCGAGATTGTTAGACAGCATACATTTACTTTTATACAAAAAAAACAATACAACCGTAGCTGACGTTTCGGCAGTATCGCCTTCTTCAGAGCCTGGAAGGGTATAATGATATGCAATTTACTGGGCCAAACGCTTCAATAACACTTACAAAAAGACGAAAATTCTATGGCAATTACATTATCAATAGCTTCTCGAGAAACCGACCGCTTTCTTCGAGACTTCCACTGAGGAAGATTTGAATAGCTGATTATAGTCGCATATGGTTGATGATGACGGTCGACGACGCATTCATATTCCAATGCCGACGTTGATAGATGTGCCTAGCTTTTCTTGATCGCGACACAATGAATGGGATGTATTTGTAAAAGACATCAGAGAATCTCAGATGTTTGTCTAATATTCGTAGTTAGCATCCTTTCGTTGTTGTGCTCCTATATTGCTTAAATGTTTTTATTTATCTCGTACTAGAATGTTACTAGACCAAATGCTCATTGACCTCCTTTCCTTTACTTGCCTCTTAACATTCTATAAGCCTAGATCAGATTGAAATCGTAAAAATCTCTCATTGAGGGAGCCAAACAGATATGAATTTTTGCCGTGGAGTACCGTATACTCTTATATGAAGGATAAAAGATAAAGCTCTCGGCGTTGATCAATCCCTGTGGGATGCACCATGCATTCGACTTCATTAAGCATCGTTGGAGGTGATTGAATGCATAGCTGGCCTTTACAATGGCTCGCGGTAGCCTGCCGATGTATCGAGCCAGTGCTGCTCTCCTCCCAGACAAGTCTGGTACCAATTTGCCGACCCCGTAGGGATGGAAGGCTTGGTGGGCCATGGGCGCATTCCCTGTGCGTGTCGCAGTGGCGCCTCCAACTGCGCACGCTCTTATATATATATATACATGGCTTTTTAGCCTTAAGTAGTGTGGCCTATACGGAAATATACTTGCTTTTGGGATTCTGATAGAACTGTTAGATAGAAAAACTAGCTGAAAGAAAAGCACATTAGCGGTGTAGTGTGTAACATGCGAACCCCTTGAAAGAGTTAATCGTGGTTCGATCCCACCTGGAGTGAAAGTTTTGCGAATACCCCAGCATCATTGTGGTTGTATTTCACATCGTACCCGGGTGTAAAAAATAACAATGGGCAGAAAGTAAAGAGTTAGCATAACTGTTTTTGATTTTTTTCCAAAATGTAAGTTTTTGATAAGCATTAAGAGAATTGTCAAAGGAGAGAAAAAAGAAGCTTTACAACCACAATTACGCGGAGCTATTTGCGAAGACGCGACTACCCTTTCCGGAGGCTCATATGTTACCCACTGCACTGCGGAGACTCTTTGTCTTTCTCTCGACCACTGTATTCTATAAGCTTTATATTCATATTCCTTTTGGAACACTTAATATAGTTGTAAAATGGAAGTATGGACGAGAAAAGAAATAAAGCAACACAAAATTTCCCATTTAGACGGTGAATATTAAACGAAGCGGAAGAGGACGGTTTCCATCGCAATGGTCCGTTCATCACTTTCGCAGTTTTCATAGTTACTTGAAAGTCTTTCCAGCCATCGTTGATTAACATCGTCGGAACATTAGCGTTCAATAACTGATAGTAGACAGTGAGCTAGTCAGTAGAAAGAATGTAACTAATGGTCAAGATCCATAATCTGGCAAGTGGTTAACCGCTTAGAAGTATTTATTTCTCAACATATAATGGAGAGTGTGCTTACCGTATAAATCATGTGGTGGTGCTACACCATCCGGCCGGTATGAGCTACAGTATGTGGCTACGTTTGTTTTCTAGCCTTTATGATGGTTCATTTTGACGCACATATTTTCTTCCTTATTTTTCTTTCATTTTCCTTCAATCCTCTTGATCCATCGATAGCTTTCTCAACAGAGATGTGTTCTGACGAGGTCTACAGGAAAGGCTCCGCCTAGAAAAATGCGCAAAAACCATTTTCTGGAACGATTTTATAAACCGGTAATTTGACTAGCAATTTACTCTTACCTCAGTCATGACTGCTACAGTAGTTCTTTGCAATGTTATAGAATGTGCAGGTGTAAAGAAATAGACTGGTCGCAAGTTGCAATACCTTTCGAAGTGTTAGCCAAAATCTTAACCGTTTTATTTACTACCTACTCTTTTTAATGGCGCGAGCGCGTGTGGCGCAGTGGTTGGAGACGCCACTGCGACACGCACGTGGAATCGATCCCTGCGCCCATGGTCCACCAAGCCTTCCATCCCTCCGGGGTCGGTAAATTGGTACCTGACTCGTTTGGGAGGATAACAGCACTGACTCGATATATCGGCAGGCCACCGCTAGTCATTGTAAAAGCCAGATATGCATTCATTCACCTCCAACCATACTTAATGAAGTCGAATGCATGGCGCATTCCTCAGGGATTGATCAACGCCGAGAGCTTTATCCTTATCCTTTTCAATGGCAGGGTATAATGCGAAATATAACTTCAACGATGCTGAGATATTTGCAGAACACCGGAACCGCAGGTGTCTGTGGTGGGAAACGAACGCGCTATTATCCTTTCAGGGAGTAACGCGCGTTCACCACCACACCATGCTGCGAGTCCTTCGTTTCGCCTGTTTCTCAGCTGAGCACTATTGAACTTAGCCACAATGTTGTTGAATGATATAGGATAGTAACATCGACTAAGTAGTTGCAAGCACACCATTAATTCTCATAGAAAGCAGAGTCTCCTCTACAATTCTCTCGTAATTATTGTTTGTTGTAAAATAAATCCCTATTTCCATGAAGGCTGAAGATTAGGCTTCATCTCAAGTCAGAGAGCCGCTGAACGACATGAGTCACGAATAGTTCAAGCAGAATAATCTGCAATTTTTCAATATAACTGATTGTAACCTTTTCCTAGAAATGATCACTTGCGCTGAAATTTTTGTAAAATTGAGCAATTTTGACATTGTATTCTTAATTTTAGTTAATTATTATATTTATTTATGATCTTATAAGCTGATCTTCTTTAGCTGGCTCGAGGTTGGTATAGGTCTTCGTTGTCGTTGTTGTTGTTACACAAACAACGACAACAACGAAGACCTCTACCAACCTCTCACCAGCTAAAGAAGATCAGTTTATAAGATCATAAATAAATATATTAACTATATTTGCCGAGGTTCATAGAAAGTCGGTCTTTTGAGTTATTCAGTTAATTATTCTTGATAGGTTGTTGAAATAAATCGTTACCTGTTCTGAACCATTTTATAGAGACATTCGAGTAGTTCTGAGACAATTTTAGCCTATTATTTATTGCATACTCTTTTTAATGGCGAGGTATACTGCGAAATAAAACTTCAATGATGTTGGAGATATTTGCAGAACTCCGAACCGCAGGTGTCCGCGGTGGGGAACGAGCAAGCTATTACCTTTAACGGGGAGTAACGCGTTCACCACCACATCATACGTGTCTTTTGTTTCGCCTATCTCTCACCTTGTTCTGTCTATCACTGTCATCAGCAATCACCCGTCAGCTGGATTTATCTGGGTAGCCCAAGTCGGCAACTAACCAGTCAGTTAAGCTGTGATTATAGTCATAATCACAATTTCACCTGCGGTTCGGAGTTTTGCAAATATCTCACCATCATTGAAGTTATAGTTCTGGGACAATTTGCTAGAGTCATTTTTTGATATTTTAAAGTTTGTAACTAGGATACTTGTTGTTCTACCAATATTCTCAAGTTGTCCGCCATTTCAGGAAGATCTACAGAGGAATTGAATTGAGGAAAAAAGAAAAAGAAAAAGAAAAAGAAAAGGAAAAAGGAGAAAGGAAAAAGTCTAAAGGGAAAAAAGAAAAAAGGGGAAGGAAAATGAGGAAAAAAATTAAATTTCATTCATTTCTGCTCATATTTATTTGCAAAATTTTATTATGAAAAATAGATTTTTTTTTATAGTTCATGTTTAAATGGTCTATGGAAATGCGATACGTCGACGTGTTTAATCCAAGAAGATCTCCTAGAAGAAGTTCAACGTGGTCGATTTTCGTAGGTTTATCTACCACGTAGATTTCCTTCGTTAGCTCATCATTCCCCTTCTCTTTAAATCTCTTTAAATCCTTCTCGTTTTTTCGTATAGTGTCTTTTTGCCTTTTTCATTCTTTCACCTCTTTAATCCTTTTTTTTTACTGATTACTTTCTTTCTATCTACTCTACGAGATCCACTTATCTTTCTTCTGTGGAACTTGTTAAGTCTGCTAGTTCTCCTATTCTCTGCTATCTGTACTCTAACTACCCATATTCTAATCCCCCACAGTTGTCAATAATTAGAAAAAATGTCATAATAATCATCTGTTTCACCTGTAATCTTGTTAGTCGTCGAGTAACTTGATCGGGCACTCACTGGCACATTCTCGCCGCACTGCATTCCAAAGGTGTTAAAGGAGCTCGGGGAATCAAAGGAATCAGATACTATCCAATTCTGCTGAGCTTCAGGATATGATATCACATTAGGTTACCTCTACAGATGAATGAGGTTGTCAAGATCTTTTCGTTAGGTTGGAATGGCATTGACGGGAAGGGGCCAAATGTCTGTGAACACCTTTACCATCACCAACCGTTAACTAGTATAAGCAGCGTTTCATTGGTAGCGGGGAAAGAATTTCTGTGTGGATTTTCAGAACGTTCACCTCCTTTACGGTGTCTTCGAAAGAGTCTCCAGACCATTCCAAACCAATTTCCTTTTTTTATGCATAAGCATTTTTAATATAAAGGAGTTTTTCATCAGTGAATAGCTGAAAGCATTACAGCAGATTCGGCTAGATTTATAGGATTTTCGATTTTTTCTTAACGTTTCTATGAAGACATGCAATTCATTTGAGAACAAGACCACAGTGATTATTCATGGATTATCGATTTTATCGATTTTTGACGAACATCAATACAGCTCTGCAATTGATTGCAAATCACATATATTGTAAACATCTTCGATTTTCTTTCACTTCTCCTGCATTTCTTAAAATAATCGAATTAAAAGAATATGAAGGACATGAGGAGTCTCCAGAGCAAAGCACCTACAATTACTCTTTGAGGTTTTGTTTACTCTGAAAGTTTCCTGAATTCTACAAGTCTTATTTTTGTTATCGTCTCTGAACCATCTTTTGATTATCGGCTGGATCCTAGGAAATATTCCGAAAAACCATCGTATGGATTCAAATCGAAGCTGAATCATATAGGGTTCTCGTATTTTTTGTCATCATGGGAATGTCTCATGTTTTATGTTGATGGCGTCACGCTCGATGTTGTAGTGGACACCGTTCGGAATTTATCGATCGTATAAGGATATCCAAATCAGTGCCGATTGATGATACGACCCGATATCAGTGATATGATCATTCCGACAAATGAATGCATCGTTTCCAAAGATAGTTCGTGCCACCACCACAGACGTCTCCGCAGACGCTTTCGCCGACCACGTCACCGCCACACTCGCCGACGTCGACGCAGACATTCGTCGTCCTCATTACACACCGTTCCAACGACAGACAGACAGCCGAACATCGTCGCTCGGACGGTAGTCTGTTTATTGGGCACCGGAGACGAATTGCGCTAACGCGAGTGGGGATCGATGTCACGGATCATCAAAATTTGAATATTTTACTCATATTCATAGCTTTATGTCGATCTCGATCATCGGAAGCAGTTCCGTAATGAAAACTATATGGGTCTGAGAAAAGGAATATACGATTGCTTAAATTCAGGGGCAATGATTACCTCTTCTTATATGGTAACATGGATGGGAATAGAGTAGATCGCAGGCAGTGCTAACAGTTCTGTGATTTTCTGCAGTAGTTCCCACGAGTACAAAAGCGTGTTGGAATATTCTTGGGCGCTTTAGCTTGGGTTGAACTGTTTTGGCCAACAGCATTGCGCTATTTATAGGACCACACATGATTAATGACGATTGCTGGATATTGAGTTTGGCAAACTGATACCGACTAGCAGCTTATTCGGCTCTGATAGAGACAAAGTGGGGATTGTTTTTTGGTGACGACTACGAACTCCTACACCCTTTTCATGTACATCCTGTTCATTAGATTCCAGGCTTTAGGACGAATCGATATGCGAAATGTAGCCACTTACTAGCCAGTTCATCTACATGATTATTTATGAACAAAGTTATTTCACCTAAACAGAGCCGAAGAACCCATCACTTGAGGGTTAGGAACCAATTTCCACTTGTGCTTTAGGATGAAGAATGCTAAATAGTATTTTTTAAAACACTTGTTTCGCCAATGTTTTCTTCTTTTGTGTCCAGCAATTCATCTTGACTATGGCGATCATTCATCACTGAACGGACATCAAGGTGGTCAACACAAAAACTCAAAACAGCACTGAGAAATGACACTCGTCGTTATTCGTGTGGTCGATAGAATTCTACTACTTAAAACCTGAGCGCTTTTCATGAGATATTTTGGAGGAAAATCCAACTGCTAGCGATCAGTATCGTTACATATGGGTGTGTATGTGTAGCGCAGCGATTAGTGGTAGGCGACGTACCGTACATTGTGGATCGGTCCCTGATTCGAATCCGTGCAGTGGGATCACCATGCTTTCTATCCCTCACGAGTTGGAAAATTGACGCCAAACTTTTCCGGGAAGGTAAAAATAACTGACTGTAAGCTAGCACAAGTCACTATGTAAGCCAAATACGCCTTGAATCACCTCTACGATGCTCAACCAAGACTAATTCATGGCACGTCACCGAGACACTGATCAACGCCGAACGCCTTATCCACTTTAGGTTTTTATTACAACTTGCTTTCTTTGTATATTTGAATAATTTTATGTCTTTATGAAGAGTATTTCGGGGTCCAACGTAATTCCCATTTAAATTATATGGAGTGCTTGTTGTACAACATGATCCGAGGCCAAGGGTAGCATATCCTTGTTCTGATAAGTTGGTGAACCATTATTGGACCAGACGTTAAAGTTAAGTCAGTTGTTTTTCTACCACGAACGAATTGTTTTCTTTTCATGAAGGGACAAAGTTTGTTAGTTAAAGACAAGTGGCCATAAAATTGGCGGATTTGTAAGTGTTTCTTTTAATGTTAAGCGGCCAAAATTTTTTTAAACAAGTATTTTGAATGGTCACGAAAATTTGCCCTTCCCTATCCTTTCCTGCCTCATTGTAAGTTGGATATTTTGCTGGATACTGTACTGGATACTTCAAGAACTTCGATTTGCGGCGGGAGTCTAGCTCCCTGGCAAGAAGGTCGCTTACGCTATGAAGGAATTTGTAATTACGCGAATGAAATCTATTTGCGCTAAATAGGGCTAGTCAATGAGTTACTAGACTTCATATGATAATGATGGTAGGAATTAAGCTAATTAAATAAATAAAATTTAGATGGACAGCACGAAATTACTCGTTCTTCTGGGGTCGAAGTTTGGACGAAGGCATCAAATATCGCCTTGGCACCCTCTTTCCAGAACAATCTGTTCAGAATATGAACGAGATCGTCATTAAACCTCGTGAACTCCCAAAACACTTCGACGTACGCGACAAGTGCGTATCGATCTTATTGATCGGCTGTATTAACAGTGATTGTAACAATTTTAGATGGCCAGGTTTCATTCACGAGGTTCGAGATCAGGGCGATTGTGGTAGCAGTTGGGCTGTATCCACGACGACAATCTCGTCCGACAGGTAAGGTCCAAACGCATATAAACGAGTTATCATGTTGACTAAGGTGCCTGCCGAACTTCCGAAGTTTTCTTTGTTCAGAGGTCACCATTAACTTTTTCGGAAACTGCTTTTTTTTAGTATTCTTTTACTATTTCTCAAGCAAATAAAGGACGAAAAAGTTTTTTAAGGCTGTCGATTATATCTGACGGTCGAATAAATGCCACAATTTCACCGCAACAACTTCTCTCTTGTAATCAGCATCGTCAACGTGGCTGTGAAGGTGGATATCTGGACAGAGCATGGTGGTATATCCGGAAGTTGGGGTATGTTTGTCATAACAGTAGACTTCGTGCATTAATTTCTTATCTACAACTCACTTTCACATAAAGGATAAAGAATAGCTCTCGGCATTGATCAATCCCTGAGGAATGCGACATGCATTTGACTCCATGAAGTATCGTTGGAGGTGATTGAATGCATATCTGGCCTTTGCAATGACTCGCGGTGGCCAGCCGATGTATCGAGCCAGTGCTGCTATCCTCCCAGACAAGTCTGGTACCAATTTGCCGACCCCGGAGGGATGGAAGGCTTGGTGGGCCATGGGCGCATTCCACGTGCTTGTCGCAGTGGCGCCCCCAACCACTGCGCCACATGCGCCCTTTATTTTACTTTCATGTACAAAGAGAAATTGCTGTCACTGCCAGATATAATCTGGTCCACCGCAATTTTTTTTGTATTGTTAGCTGCTGAGCTAGAATTTCTATTTTTGTTCATTGAAGTGAAAGCATACTTGATTACTAGTAATAAAGGTCACAGCAATTAAGGAGCTGCAAAGGCACCAACAAGGGCTGCATCGCTGCTATTAGTTGTTGCACTGTAGACCAATGGCAGACGAGTAGCTCTTCGTTCTATCTGCTGTGTCGCCTATTGCTTATCGTTGTGACGATGGAATTTAAATTATTCAAAATAAAGCAAAAGATGATGATGAAGATAAAGATGAAGACGATGATGATGATGATGATGATGGTGATGATGGTGATGGTGATGATGCTGATGATGATGATGATGAAGATGATTATGACCATAATGATGACGAAGGGGCAACAAAAACGAATTTAGCATTTTTGAGTCTTTTTGACGACGTGTAGTAGACTGTAGAGCAAGTATAATCTTCGATTTACTGGTTGCCTCATAAGTAAGTTATTACGAAAATCACAGGTCTCAACTTGCAAAATTCGCAGTTATTCTTCTTAAATCTCAACAATTCTTCTTTCAACGGCATTCAAACTAAACCTCATTCATAATGCGTGTGTCATTCATTCATAGTGCGATTTCCACCATTATCTCACTCGCTTCACAGCAGTAAATTTTGTACTTCTTATCCACCGTAAGGCGCGTGTGGCGCAGTGGTCGAAGATGCCCTGCAACACGCACGTGGAATCGATCCCCTACCCCAAGGTCTACCAAGCCTTCCATCCTTCCAAGGTCGGCAAATTGGTACCAGACTCGTCTGGCAGGATAGCAGCACTGGCTAGATACATCGGTGATCCACCACGAGTCATTGTAAAGGCCAGATACGCATTCAATCATCTCCAAACGATGCTTTATGAAGTCGAATGCATGGCGCATTCCTCAAGGATCGATCAACGCCGGGAGACTTATCTTTATCCTTTATGATCCACCGAAACGACATTATTTAGATTTTTAGTAAAGATTAGATCTGATTTTTACTTGATCACTTGCAAAAGCTTACTAGCGATTGCGTTCTTCGCTTTTTTGTTTCCTATAGAAAGAAAAAAGAAAGCTACCGTTTAGAAACGTCTTTTTCGAAGAGGAGCGAAGTAAAGTTGAAATGGAAAACGTTTTCGGCGTGTATAGAACGACAACCCTCCCAAGGTTTACCACTTCATCGTGGATGGAACCTGTTCCTGGGTATCGGTCTGCGATGTACAGCGGGGAATTCATTCCCTGGCAGAGTCTCACAAGCTGAGAGGGATTCCGGCGTTTTCATAAGGGGGCCTAGCTAAGAGTAAACCAATAACAGGATTCACCACGTCACCACGTCCTGGTATCAAAGTCGGATGATGGCAAATCTCACTCGGATCCAGAAGGGCTGCGATTGCCTGTGGTAATGGTGACCTGGGGCAGACTTTGGCCAGGCTGAACTCGGGTTTCCAGGAAACCACAGTGGTTTAACCGCAAATCCCTGAAAAACGGAGATTGTGCTGGGGACCGCACAACCAATAAGGATGTGCCATTCAAGTGTCAAGTGTCAATAGGAAAACACTGATCATTGTAGAAGAGATTTAGTTTGACGTAGAGGAAAATTGATTTGATTGATTCCATTATGATTCGAAAAATTGATTCGATTTGACTTAAAGTCAGCATTCTTCTGAGCGATGTTGAGGATGGATTCACGCAGATAACGTCAGATTGTTCGAGAATCTTCTAGATACGATGACATGCTGCGAAAGTACTGGGAAACTTCATAAGAAAACTTTCTTCTGATTGAAAAGGATCCGTATATTTTACTAATTAGTATTTCAGTCAATAACTGTTCATTGTGAACTAGCCCATTGTGGTTCAAAATTTGAAGCAGTCGTTGCTTTCGGACAACATGCATTTAAATCAACGCATGAGATTGCAAATGGATCAATATTGGTAGATATAGTGGTAATCGCGAGTTGTAAAGAATTTTATAGTGTGGTTGATGAGCAGTGTTATCCATACGATTCTGGCCGAACACGTGAACCTGGGGATTGTCAGATCCCGAAACGAAGCTACAAGGTACGCTTTAGATGTTTTCGAATAGTTGTCCCAGGGACCAAATATTCGGTCATATCCCTCTATAAATTCTTTGAATATATTTGCTATTATGAGTTATTCATATGCTAATTGTTACAATAATTCTTCAAAGGTGCTAGATAATCAGATGTATTGCTTTCAAAATTGAATCTTCAACTATCCAAAAATCGGCAGGCTTATCATTTAACCCTTTCAAATGCGATTATTTCAGCTTAAGAAACTTTTATACCTTTTATTACCATTTTAATTTCATCGAGCATTCCATTTTCATCACCTTCGACGATGTTAATCATCGAATGATTCCAGCTGGCATCAATAAACCCTTCATTTATCCTTGTCGCGCGTTACATCAAAGCTGTCCCATAAGCTCGACTGATTTAGAGGATACTTTACTTTTGATACAAAGTGTTTTTATCATCTTTGACCATAAGGTAGGTATGGATAACACTCTGGGCTCTGATGCGGGATATGTTTATCCCTATCTGGATTTCCGATTACAAATACAGGGCTCATTTCAGCTTGGTTAACGCCACCATAGGATGAACCCTTACAGTTCATAGCATTTCAACATCCAGGAACAAGTCGAAATATATTTAGGTCGTAGACTATCGTGGACATTTTCATATACGTGTTTTTTATTATGTTTTGGGATGTGAAAGGTGTAGTGGTTGGATATATCATCCAATACTACCCACATGGTCGCTCATTCGACTTTCTCATGAGCCAATTAATCTTTCCTCATCGCGCCAGGGCGCGTGTGGAGCAGTGGTTGGAGGCGCTACTGCGACACGCACGTGGAATCGATTTCTGCGCCCATCGGTCCCCTCCGGGGTCGGCAAATTGGTACCAGACTTGTCTGGGAGGATAGCAGCACTGGCTCGATACATCGGCAGGCCACCGCGAGTCATTGTAAAGGCCAGATATGAATTCAATCACCTCCAACGATACTTAATGAAGTCGAAAGCATGGCGCATCCCCTCGAGGATTGATCAACGCCGAGAGAGAGCTTTATCATCGCTTCATGGTTGACAAAACTTACCTGAGAAAATGTTCATCTTCTCCACAATGGTTGATGGTACGTTGTGCCGAAATCCTCCGAACTCTGTATTACAGAAGTCAAGGATTGCAAGGAGAACAAACTCTGCCAGGCTTCATGGAGTTTATCAACGAGACAGACTCGTCAGCTGGCATCGAACCTCACACGATAATCGGAGCACCGACGTGGATGATGGATACAGTAAAACTAACCGAATGAATGAATCACTGGGATTCGCACAGTGTGTGAAATTGGTTCATAACATGCCAAAAATAACAAGAAAGGGACAAAAAGTATTATTATACATTTCTGCAAATGACGCTTCACTAGCACATTTCTCATGCTTTTAGTGTAGTGTTTTATTCCTATTTTGACTGATTAATAACTGTGTACATTTTTTTTGCAATTTTTGTCTTTTATTTTCCTTTTTCTTCCATTTTCTTTTGACGGTGAAGAAGTGAAAGAAGAAAGAAAAGAAGATATGATAAACATCTCATGTTACTTATCAAGTCATCCACCCGTATGAACGAACCGACGAATGGGCGGTCGGACAGATGGACGTGCTAACGTCGGCTAAGCTGATTTTCAAAGCGGAATTAGTGTCGTTGGTTGGCGATGGTTTGAAATCGAATCGAGGTACAAACCTCATTATTCGTCCATAATGGTCAAAGTTCTCCGAATCGCCTGGCCGTTGTATATTTTGGGACGGACGGTGAAATGCCATAACCATTAGAATCGAAGTCATGGCTCCTTCCAATTTAGTCATTTTCTTCTTTCAAATTCACAAAATAAGAACTTAGAACCACCTGGGTTTTGATCATATTCTAGATATTAAAGAAGAAAATGACTAGTCACAGGAATACTATTGAGATGATCGAGATGATAAGATCAATGATGGTCGCGTACAAGAAATTCTTAACGGGAGAGAATTTGAATATTTGTTTAACTATAGGCCGTTCTTTTTTTCTCTCTTTTGCCTTTCGTTTTATGTTTTTTTTCTATTCGATATCTCATCATAGAATGACACTTAAACGTGGGCGTCATTGGTGAAGTGGGTAACGCGTGAACCTTCGAAAAGAGTAGTCCCTAGTTCGAATCTTGCTTGGGTCTGAGTTTTGGAAATATCGCAGCGTTATTGTAGTTGTAATTTAAGTAATACTCTGCCATGAAAAAATGATTGGCTGTAATTAAAAAGCTATGCATTAAAGACAATTATTGTTTTCAGAGCCGCAACAGCATCACATGTCCAGCAAATCCCGGATTCGACAGCAGTGTCTATAAAATGACACCTCCATATCGTGTATCAAGCAGGTATATTTACAAGGACTCTTTAGCGTAATTAGAGCAGCTTTACTACGTTTCATCTTCACCGTCTCAGTAGTTCCTCATTCCTTTTTGTCGACGTATCTTGATCATTTAGATTAATTTCGTTAATTGAGAGGGTCCTATATGTCGAGTTCGCTAAACAAGGCTAAACATTATCAACTATTTATGAACCAATATCTTTGTTCCCAAGTGGGTCCCAGCGCCCATGGCTCACTATGTCTTCCATCCCTCCGGAGTCGGCAAATTGGTACCAGACTTGTCTGGGAGGATAGTATCACTGGCTCGATACATCGGTAGGCCACCGTGAGTCACTGCAAGGACCATATATGCATTCAATCACCTTCCAACGATTCTTAATGAAGTCAAATACATGGCGCATCCCTCATGGATTGATTAACGCCGAGAGCTTTATTCTTTTCTATCTTTGTTCCCTACCTTTCTATATACGGTCTCATTTTTACCTAAATGGCATCGCATGTTATTCAGTTCTATTTTCAAAAATGCACAGATATGTAATAGTGTGAAAACGTGTATGAGCTGTAAATGATTCGTAATTTTGTCAGTCTATCAGTACTTGTTAGACGTAATCATTAAAGAGATACGAAAAATTCCTAGAAACAGTGAAGAAAATGACAGAAAAAAAGCGAAAAAAAAGAGAATAACCGTTGACAGTGTTGGTAATGTTTATAGAGAGGAGGACATCATGACGGAGATCATCACTAACGGACCGGTACAGGCGACTTTCGTCGTCCATGAAGATTTCTTCATGTATGCCGGTGGTGTTTATCGTCACACAGAGTTGGCAGCTCGGAAAGGTGACTCATTCACTGGACAGGGATATCATGCTGTTCGAATCCTAGGGTAAGGATTTCTAGTTGGAAAATGAAAGAGTGTTGTCTCAGCTGAGCTGAGAAGAAAAGTTTATTTTATTACTTGACACCTTCACTAACAAGATTTGTTCTCAACAAGTATTCGTTTTCCGTAATTAGCGTACTTTGATCAGCAATCTTGTAGCGAGTGACACCTATTGGTGTCACAATGCTTTTGCGAATGTGGCAGGTAAGACATCTATTAGTCTCACTTTCTTGCCGGTGGTTTATTTTAACACATAAAACTATTTTCTTAAACATTTTGTATTAACTGATAGTTTGTAGAACCCAGAATTTGTACTGAGCATTGGTCGAGAAAAGCTCTATTTTATACATAGAAATATTCAAAAAATCGTTTTTCGAACGAGTTCACTAACAAGGGATTAGGGTGCTGATAGACTGCTGTTTCCAATTTTTTAAATAGTGAATACCTCTCCCAAAGCTATACCATCTCATCGTGGCTGGGAGGTGTTCCTGGGTGTCGGACTGCAAGGTACAGCGGGGGATTAATCCCCTGGCAGGGTCTCCCAAGCTGAGGAGTCTGGCGTTTCCATTGGGAAGCCTAGCTAAGAGTAAATCAATACCAAGATCCACCACCGTCCTGGTATCAAAGTCGCGTGGTGGAAAAATCTTTCTGTGATCCACAAGAGGTGCGTCTACCTGTGGTAGTGAATACCTGGGACAGACTTTGGCCAGGCTGACCTCGGGATTCCACGGAACCACAACGGCTTAACCAGCGAATCTCCGAAAAATGGAGATTTTGCTGGGGCCTGCACAACCAGTGAGGATGGGCCATTCAAGTATCAAACATAGTGAATACCAACTTCTCATCAGCTCAAGGGGATCTGTTCACAATGAGTGATACTTGTCGTATAGAGTGTGCGGCTATACGAAACAGCGACCCATAAATTGAAGAACACTTCCAAATACTGACAATAGTGACCTCGCTGAGGAAGATCTCACTCGACACGAAGGCGAAGCAGCCACATCGAGACGAATAACAGGCGTGGACCATCGACTCGGATCATTGGCTCTGATTCGAGGAGATGGACCGCTGAGGAAGACCTGACTCGACACGAAGGCGAAGCAGCCACATCGAGACGAATAACAGGCGACATAGTGAATACCAACTTCTCATCAGCTCAAGGGGATCTGTTCACAATGAGTGATACTTGTCGTATAGAGTGTGCGGCTATACGAAACAGCGACCCATAAATTGAAGAACACTTCCAAATACTGACAATAGTGACCTCGCTGAGGAAGATCTCACTCGACACGAAGGCGAAGCAGCCACATCGAAACGAATAACAAGCGTGGACCATCGACTCGGATCATCGGCTCTGATAAAGAAGAAGACGTCGAAACGTTTCCGATAATAAGTATTGTTATCAACCTTGTGTAAGCTCATCAAAGAAAGAATACATACTGACAATAGTGTTTGGTTTGCATGACGGGCCATGGTGACACAGTTAATAGTTCCATAAATATCGCTCATATCCAGAGAGAGCAGTAGGTATAGTCTTTCCTAGAATTCACCTTTATTTTGAACCAACAAAGTCCTTTAGCTATCGACAAATTACTGTTTAATTTCAAAAAGCCTCAAGCCCATAAACGCTAAAAATCAGGTGTCGCCCAGTTCTCAAGAAACACGAGATTAGGCATCTTCACGAGAGCGCCAGTAGCTGAGCATTGTGATTTTTCATTATGTGAAGGAAACATCAGCACAGGGATCTCAGAAATTTGATGAAGTCCAAAAAGTTATGGGAAACTTAAAATTTGTCAAATAAATTACTCGTTGGTAAAAGTGGATGGTGAAAGAGAAAAAACTACGGACTGAATGTTGTCGAAAGATTGAGTAAAGATCAAATGGTTTTTTAAGGAGAACAAAAGCAGGTGAGGAGGGCAATTTTTTTCTTAGGCTATAAAAAATACGAAGCTAGAATGGAACTCAGGGTAAACATGAAGCTTTCTTTAACAGGTTTAGTAATTAGCTGGTAACTAATTGATTTCTGGGCGCGTTTTCGTTCTTTGTCTTGCGACCGTAATCTCTTCCTGTTCACTCCTTCACTGATAAGCTAACACGAGTTTCAGTTAACGTCCTCTTTTGTTGCTTCGACAATTAAATGATTCAACAGAAAGACCTCATAGGTATCATTTTTCCTTTGACGTACAGACGGCTTCTTTCTCCTCAAAAATTTTCAACATGCGAGGGCGGCGTTTTACTTGCTGCTACATTTTGCTTTTCTATCATTTCTATCGAGAAATGAATAAGGTCACCCACTTCATGCGAACTGCAAACGTGACTGGATGTCTCATAAGTCATGCCTTTGATCGAGAGAGCCGTTGTACTTCTATATTTGGACGCGACCTTACTGACATAAAACGCTTCATCTGTCCTTCTTATTTTCCATAGATTTTTCAATACAAGAATCAATTGTATATTTTTAAAGGAAAAATGACAAATTTAATATGGATTTAGTGAGTATTCTTGATTATTAACTGTTTAAATGTATTGACTGCTACTTGATACTTGAATGGCCCACCTTCACTGATTGTGCAGGCCCCAGCATAAGCTCCATTTTTCGGACATTTGCTGGTTAAGCCATTGTGGTCCCCTGGAATTCCAAAGTCAGCCTGGCCAAAGTCTGACCCAAGTCTTTACCACCATGGGCAGTAGCAGCCCTTGTGGATCAGGGGAAGATTTGCCTCGTGGTATTGGCATGCTATTAGCTGAGCTTCCTGATAGGAACGCCGAACTCCTACTCAGCTTGGGAGACCTTGAGGGGGGAAGAATACCGTGTTGTACATCGCAGCCTGACACCCAGGAACACCTCCCAGCCACGGTGATGCGGTTAACCGTTGGGAGGGTTTAAATGTACTGCGTGAAAAAATTCTTATTCGTTCTTCCAATATGTTCAACGGAATAAGGCTTCTTTTTTCATGTCACAATACATAGCACACATCTACTAGTCAGTTCAGAAAGCTTAAAAAATTCCTGAAAAATGAGCTGAAGAATTTTAGCTGGGGAGTTGACCGTTCCACCGGTCGAGAGATTCCGTACTGGTTGGCCGCCAATTCGTGGGGACGACAATGGGGTGAAGACGGTTTGTTTCGTATTGTCAGAGGAGAAAATCATTGTGAAATCGAGAGTTTTGTTATCGGTGAGTTGACGATGATCTCTTTTTGTTTTCTTTCTTTGTTATTTTCCTATTTTATACATACTCAACGTCATCACAGTGGTGTTTGGGTTTGTTGGATAACTGTTGTAGAATGTGTAAAAAAGAAGAAATTCCAACATCCTTAACTCTGAATCATTCGCTAATTCAATTCAAAGTTATAACACTAGTGGAGAAATTTTGCTAAACTTTTCGAAAATGGATTAGCTTATTGGATTGTTAAGCTTACAGGAGGAAGGTAAAGGTGATATCCGGCGTGATAAGGATGATAATGTTGTCTAACAGTTACTACTGACGTACGCTGTTCAGGCATCCCGTTAGTTAATACAATCAATCGGATTATCCTCAAGTCTTGGACTAACTACTGCGTCCACTGTGGTTTATATTAATCGGTGGCCGTAGAACTTTCGAAAAAGCAGTTCATCGATTTATTTTTTGATGTACTCATTTATATTACCAAATCGGTGTCAATTTTGGTTTTAATTCATTAACTTTTGTTAGAGGGCGCGTGTGGCCCAATGGTCGGAGGCGCCCTGCAACAAACGCGTGGAATCGATCCTCGCGCCCAGAGCTCAACAAGCCTTCCATCACCCGGGATCAGCAAACTGGTACGAGACTTGTCTGGGAGCATAGCAGTACTGGCTCGATACATCAGTAGGCCACCGCGAGTCATTGTAAAGGCCAGATACGCATTCAATCATTCCCAACGATACTTAATGAAATTGAATGCATGGCGCATCCGTCAGGGATTGACCAACGCCGAGAGCTCCATCCTTTATTTAAATTTTGTCAGAAATACCACTTATGATTCGCGAAATGTCACTTAGACTAGTGTTCTCCTAACTCGTGTCTAAGCAGCGATTGCTCATCATTGGTGACTTTGTCCCTGCCTTTATAAATATCCTTCAAGAGAAGCTTGGTACAAATTACCGACTCCGGAGCGATGAAAGGCTTGGTGAACCAGGGGCGCATGTGGCGCAGTGGTTGGAGGCGCAAGTGGAATCGATTCCAGCGCCCATGGTCCACCAAGCCTTCCATCGCTCCGGAGTCGGTAAATTGGTAGCAGGCTTCTCTGGGAGGATTGCAACACTGGCTCGGTATATCGGTACGTAATGTAATAGTGACATTGGTACATGGACGGACAAGCCAAGGGTTCTTGTGGACAGCTTCGATCCAATCACACAGTGCATCTATTTAAACTGAAAAATTCCATTTGCAGTTATTTGTTTCCGAACAGTTCATCTTCACAAAGTTTCTGATGAGCCCCGTGAGTATTTCTCACTTAGGTGATTAATATTTTGCTGATTCGTCAAGTTTTTCTTGTCTGGAATTTCAAGCCACAAGCAGCAACTAACTGTTATGGGTTAAACGACAGTTTTCCATTGGTACAACTAGGTTCAAGACCACTACTATTTCTCGTGTACAACTGCTCATAACTGAGGCTTCAAATGGAAATGACGCAATCCTTTGTAATCCTTATGTATAATCGTAAGATGTGCACTACACTTTCGCAGTTTGGCATCTATGATTGGCTTCCTGGCCATGATAAGGCAATACGGCGTTGGACAACTGTTGTGGAGGTTTGCCCCTATTTCATGGCAGTTATTTAAACCTGAGCAAGTGTGTAACGCAGTGGTTAGAGGTACCCTATAATACATGCCAGTTCGATTTTTGCTCACCTTGCTCACGAAGTTCTTCATCCCTGCGGGATCGTGAATTTGTTGCCAGAATCATCTGAGAGGATAAAGCGGCTGTCTTAATAGGCAGTTCACTGGATGAAATTGTGCAAGCTATATATGCATTCAACCACCTGCACAAATGTCACGGTTGGTGCCATATGCATGGGGGATGAACATCGAGCGCTTTGTCCTTGTTTAAATTTTGTTTGATTCAGTTTCGTTGAAAAGACATCAGCTCTTTCATGCAACTACATTTCCTCGTTCACTAAGAATCGTCGGGGAGCTTTTTATTGACCATTGGCAGCGTTTTGTACATGGTAGTTAAACGGGTCTCGTATAGTCTTCAATCGAAAATCGATTTGTTTTTTGGTGTTTGCTTTTGAGAAGAACTCGATTGTTTCGTTCCGTCCTCACTGTTCTGCCGATCGTCACGTTCAATAAGATAGAATCACAAGAAGCCATAAATGTAACTCATACTGGTTTACGTTCCACATTCCCAAGATAGTTTACGTAAAAACTCCCTCTTGAAGAATAACAGCATCGTTGAAGATTTTCACAATTTACCGGGGGATATTTAGTCTGTTCAAGACCGTCCTTAGATTTTATTGCTAAATAAATCGAAATATTTCAGAAAACCGTTCTCCACTCACGAACATATAGACTTAAGTAAATAAAGTAGAGTATTCCAGGTGCATGGGGTAAAGGTGCGAGACGAAGACGACACTTCAAGGTGCGTAAAATGCGTCGACGATTTCGTAAACTGTAGAAGATCAAACCAGTGAATTTCTTGTTTAACAAATCAGAGCCAAAAGGATTTCTATGACTGAAATACATTATGACTTAAAGACACGACGACTCTGAAATATAGGAATCGGATTCTTTGATTGAAGACTTTTTTTCTGCGTTTATACTTCGCGTTATTTCGACGTTCCTGCGTTGGCGGCACGTTATGCGCCATCGAGAGCGCCTATTCGGCGACATTAGGCGACTTTGTACGTTCATACTGCTTCGTTCATGCTTTCATCTTGAAACAGGGCCATTGTTATTTGTGTTTGTGATGTTCTGCATAAATTTTCTAGCTTATTATTATTACTATTATTATTATTATTATTATTACTATTACTTTTTTTATCTCTAAGGTACTTTCGATTTTTTTTTGTGGTGCACTGTGTTGTATAGCGCTGAATTTCTACCGTTTTTCATTCCTCACACGTGTGTTTCAAGCCATTTCCATTTCCTGCCGACTAAATTCTTTCCGGTGTGTTAAACGCTGTGTTTGTTACCTAATAAAAGTATGTTTCTATAGTTATCGATTGATTTCGATTGGTTTACGTACTTTGTTGTTGGTTTTAAGATTTCAGATACCTTCACCTATACAAGTGTCATCGGCCCGTGTGGCGCAGTGATTGGAGGCCGCATTGCGACACACACGTGAAATCGATCCCGACGCCCATGACTCACCAATCCATGCACCCTCCGGTTGGCACATTGGTACCGGACCTGTTTGGGAGGATAGCAACAGTTGGCTCGATACATCGGTAGGCAACCGCGAGTCATTGTAAAGCCAGAGGCCAGATATACATCTAATTACGTGCAATGATACTTAAAAAAGTCGAATGCATGGCGCATCCTTCAGGGATTGATCAACGCCGAAACCTTTATCCTTTATCATTTTGTACAGGAGTGATTCGTTAACAGAGACAGTTGCCGGAATGACCTCTGCATTTTATTTTCCGTGGTTTATTTTGGAGTGCAGAATTATTTCCTAATACTTCTTGTAGTCACCGATTACTTATTCAGCATAGCTCTTGTGGCAGACGTCAGTTGGGAAAAGCTCCATTCTCTACTTGGAAATATATAGAAATCTCTTCTCGAATAAGGTCATTGACAGGTAGTTTTTTGTCAGCTAACCTCCCAACGGTTTACCGCCTCCTCGTGTCTGGGAGGTGTTCTTGGGTGGCGGACTGCGATGTACAGCGAGACATTCGCTCCGCCTGGCAGGACCTCCCCAGCTGAGCAGGAGTCCGGCGCTTCCATCAGGAACCCTAGCTAAGTATGGACCAATACCAGGACTCACCACTGTCTTGGTATCAAAGTTGCATGGTGGTAAATCTCACTCTGATCCACTAAGGCTGCGACTGCCTATGGTTGTGGCAACCTGAGGCAGAAATTGGTCAGGCTGATGTCGGGATTCCAGGGAGCCACGATGGCTTAACCAGCAAATCTCCGTAAAATGTGATTATGCTGGGGTACACGCAACTAGTGATGACGGGTCGTTCAAGTATCAGGTAAGTAACTACTACTTCAGTTCAAAGCGCCATAATAAGTTGTAGTTATTCTGATAAGTGGGCTGGTACAAAGAGAATTAAAGAAATACACTCGACATGAGCTGCAAAAAAATATAGTTAAAAATGGACGCCACCTGTCATTTGGAGACCCGTAGATCGTCGAATGACTCGGGTGTTAGCCAGCAAATCTTCCATTTTTCCCTGTCGCGTGCAAGAGTAACCTAAATGGTTCTGCTCGCTCTAGGGACTCGCTCAGCATCTTATCCTTCCAAGCTTTTCGTGAAGAAGAATGATTAACGAGTCAGTGGTCCTCCTGCAATGCTTTGACATCCCGTGAAATCCAGTCACTAATGTCTCTTGTCCATTGGTTGTCCTTCATACGCATTACCTTTCTGGTCCAATTTATCTTCGAATGTTTCGCGTATAGAACGGCATCGCTGATTTTTGATAGCTGTCGTAGATCGGAACTTTGCATACCTTCTCTTACTTGGGCGACACGGGATACCCTTAGCATCGTCCTTTCGACTGCGGGCTCAATAACGCTGAGTAATCTTTCATCCTGTTTACGTAGCGACCAGGTTTCCGACGCATACGTTAAGGTAGGAAGTACCGTTGAGTCGAAAAGGTGGACACGGCTGTTCTTTGTTCTCATCATTACATCCTCGATTGTGTTGAGTTCCTGACCTAGATAGATGTTAATGGAGCATTAGAATTTATTCGCTCCGTTGAGCATGAATGATGCATATGAAACCAATCCATTCCTCATGAACATCTTTTTTGTGAGATTTAGTTGAAGACCGATCTTTCCACAGGCTTTATCAAATTCGGCACGCATTCGTTTCGCTTGGCTATTGTTTGGTGTTATAAGAACAATATCATCAGCAAAGCGAATATGCCGACCACCGATTTCCCCTTCCATGTTGCCCCTTCCCAGTGTTCCCGTGACGTTCTCGAGTGTGGTGGAAAATAATTTTGGCGAGGCGATATCCCCTTCTGTAACCACTCTTTTGACTTCGATGATAATATCGTTGTATAATGATGATACCTTGGTTGTGAAATTTCTGTACAGCTTACGAAGATTTTTTATGTGCTGGGCAGGGACTCCCTGACTATAAAGGGCTTTCATGATTGCTTCTATCTCAGTAGTCAAAGGCCTTCCTTAAATCAATGAAAGTGAGACAGAGCGATCTTTTGTACCCTAGCGATTCTTCAATGAGTCCATTATCGTGTGGATGTGGTCCATCGTACCAAATTCTTTCGAAACCCTGCTTCCTGACATGGCTGCCCTTCGTTCAGTGTTTTGTCAATCCTGTTTAGAATGACCCCAGTGAAAAGTTTGCAGACGATAGAGAGCAAGCAGATTGGACGATAGCTGCCGATATTGTGGAGTTCACACTTCTTGATCCATCGTACCAAATTCTTTCGAAACCCTGCTTCCTGACATGGCTGCCCTTCGTTCAGTGTTTTGTCAATCCTGTTTAGAATGACCCCAGTGAAAAGTTTGCAGACGATAGAGAGCAAGCAGATTGGACGATAGCTGCCGATATTGTGGAGTTCACACTTCTTGAACCATAGCACGGTCTTGCTGGTATTCCATTGAGTAGAGGCCTTGAATTCAGACAGGCAACGTGTAAAGAGCAGAGGCATATGTTTACTGGACTGACGGAATGTTTTTGGAGGGATTCAGACCATATCGTGCAGGACTTGGACATGGTGTTGTTCGATCTTTCACCGACGAAATAGCATGTCGGAGTTCGTAAGGGAGAAGCGGTGATACGACATTTCCATCCTCCTTCATTTCATATGACGAGAGGTGGACGTGGCTATCGAAGAGATCTGAGTAGTATTCGTGGATGATTTTCTCCATTGCCTTTCAGGACGATGTAACTGTTCCACCTGGGCGTCGGACTGCAATCATCTCGGTCTTGTAATTGGCGAAGCTTCGGTGGGCTTTGTGAATGCTTTTCCTAGCCTCTGCAACTTCGACCATTACTGCTGCTCTTCTCTCTTTAGGATCTTCATTCATCACCTGCCTACATTGTTTTGTAAGTTCGAATGTCGCGGTTTCCTGCATCTCGGGAGATTCCACGGCGTATCAGCTAGAGTGTTTCTGGAGACGGAGACAGACGTCTCTTGGTGACTTTCGAACACCCAGCTTTCACAGCGCTAACGTGAGGATGCTGCATGAGGCGTTCGTATTCTTCATCGATGTTATCGAGGATAGCATCTTCCCAACAGCAGACTAATGAATTGAATAAGTCCCAGTTTAGGGTGATTTTGGGAGTTCCTTATTTGAATCTAGCGGCTTTTTCTCCTTTCTTCGTGACATGGAATCTTATGCGAAGGAGGCGGTGGTCTGATCTGTGTAGGATTTTGGGACAACAGCGACATCGATAAGGCAAACCTTCTATTTGCTATGATGTGATCTATTTCTTTATGCTGCTCTTCACTGAGAGATTCCCACGTCCAGCTTTGAGGATGGGGCTTCCGGAATTGCGAGTTACCATGGATGGTCTTGGTCGTCGTGATAAACTCACACAGCCCTCCACCCTCCTCATTCCATTCTAATCCGTGCGTTGATCAATCCCTGAAGAACGCGCCATGCATTCGGCTTCATTAAACATCGTTTCAAAGGTGATTCAATGCATATCTAGCCTTTACAATGACTCGCAGTGGTCTTCCGATGTATCGAACCAGTGCTGCTATCCTCCAAGAGCAGTCTGGTACCAATTTGCCGACCCCGAAGGGAAGGAGGGCTTGGTGGGCCATGGGCGCGACGACTGATTCCACGTGTGTGTCGCAGTGGCGCCTCCAACCATTGCGCCACGCCCGTCCTTACCACTTTGATATTAGCTTTTTTAATACAGATAGATATTCTTTCCATCATAGAAAAAATGCTGAAATTTACTGGTCTTGTTAGAAATTTCAACTGTTGTAGAATGAATTCACACAACCGGGGATTTCCACCTACACGCTTATGCGCGCGTAGGTCGTCGTCGCAGTTGTCCTTAACCCGTTCCACCTCGATGGCGTTTTTCGTGGAATGCGAGCTTCTCGACTGCGGACATTCCGGTTTTTTGAAAATAGAAATTTTTTCCCAATATGTAGATTGCATGCTGGGGTTTTCAAACATCTCAGGTTTGCAAAAGAAGTTTTGCTCTATTGCTCTGCGAGTAGGAATGATGTACGTTTTACTACTTAGTATCCGTTACTACGGTCTATATCGCAAGCGCATTGTTGTCGGCATTAGGAAAAATTTTGTAGTTTATGTTGCCATACATTTATTTCGGTATTTTCACATCTAGGGTGAGTATGGCGCAGTGGTCGGGGACGCGCTGCAACACACACGTGGAATCGATTCCGACACCCATGACATACCAATCCATCCACCCCCAATCGGAAAATTGGTATCAGACTTGTCTGGGAGGATAGCAACACTGGCTCGATACATCGGTTGGCCACCGTGAGTCACTGTAAAGACCAGATATGCATTCAATTACCTCTAAACGATGCTTAATGAAGTCGAATGCATGGCGCATCCTTCAGGGATTGATCAACGCTGAGAGCCTTAACTCTCATTAATCCTTTGTTTTCATATCCACAAACTGTGTGAAATAATCATAGCGATTAAAATGAAGCAGCAATATATTATTAGTTAAATAACCGATGAGCGAATTTTTTCGAAAAAGGTTTTTACAAGTTATTAAGTGTAGAGAATTGCTTCTCCTGTGATCTCACCTCTCCCACCCCACCGATTTTGATTTGCTTTAAACTAGCTATCGTATGAATATACACACTGCGTTGAAAACTCTGAAACCCGCCAAAGTTAATATGGACATTACAGTGTCCGCACGATCGTTCGGTCCAAGCCGCTGTGGCAGCCAGAGTACCCATACCCGGTATAATAAAAAAAGGATAAAGCTCTCGGCGTTGATCAATCCCTGAGGGATGCGCCATGCATTCGACTTCATTAAATATCGTTGTAGGTGACTGAGTGCATATCTGGCCTTTACAATGACTCGCGGTGGCCTGCCGATGCATCGAGCCAGTGTTGCTATCTTCCCAGACAAGTCTAGTACCAGTTTGCCGACTCCGGAGGGATGGAAGGCTTGGTAGGCCTTGGGCGAAGGGATCGATTCCACGTGCGTGTCGCAGTCGCGCCTCCAACCACTGCGCCACACGCGCCCTTTCCGAAACCACCATAAACTAGGATATTCAGTTCACTTGTCCGCTTTTGGGAAGACGCTGCTCTTAATAACATCGACGTGGAATACGCTTGGTTCATTTAACATTTTCGCACTAGCGCCATGAAAGCTGAATGTTAGCCTGGGGTGCGGACGAAACCCATGCGTATCTGGAAAAACTAGAATTCCAGCTTCCGATTTCCTTTGTGATACACTTAAATTCTTCGCTTTACACCTTGCCACTTATCAAGCCATTATCAGCGTCGCTAACAAACAAGGAACCGGTTCGGGACATCGTCTTACAGCAACATCACCAACATCGTCGCCGCCGCTCACACTATCAGAATCTAACAGGGGTCAAGATGTAATAGAGAACGTACTCGAAGTGACCCAGGTTCACTAGTTTGATGTTCCGCAACTAGTTCAGCGTCTTTCAAAATTTTTCATTATGACCGATATTCTTTTCTTACTTTCAGTAATGTTAGTGGCTCATAACGGTTTACCACCTCATCGTGAGTGGAGGTGTGCCTGGGTGTCGGACTACGATGTACAGCCGGGAGATTCGTACCTCCGGCAGGGTCTCGCAAGCTGAAAAGGGGTTCGGCGTTTCCATCAGGAAGCCTAGCTAAAAGTAAGCTAATACCAGAATCCACTCCGTCTTGGTATCAAAGTCGCATTGCGGTTAATCTCCCCCTGTTCCCAAGGGCTGCTACTACCTGTAGTAGTGGTGAAGACCTGGGACAGACTATGGCCAGGCTGGCCCCAGGACTCCAGGCAACCATAATGGCTTAACCAGGAAATCTCCGAAAAATGGAGATTATGCTGAGGCCCGCACAACTAGTGATGACGGGCCGTTCTAGTATCAAGCAAGTAATTAAGTGGCTCATAAGACTGTAGGAGATGATCTTCTCTTCTTCTAATGCTACATCACGAATGCATATGTTAATGAGCAGAAGTGCTTCCATAATTGGAGCTCGTGCATGAAAAGATATCACAGTACTGTTACCTCTGTTCTAGTGGGAATTTATCACGGTCGTTATCTTTTTTTAAATGATAGGCACTAGTGGTAAGTGAAACTGCACACGTTCCAGACGATTTTAGCCTCCCTGAAAAACGACCAATTCAAATGGTCTACTAGAAGAATTTTCAGCAAAAGTGTAGTAAAGGTGATATAAACAAGCAGATTTTTTAAAATTTTATCTCGTTTGATCCGTCTTCACGTCTATTGTGCGAATCCTAGCACTTCCCATATTCGATTCGTTTCCTTGTATCCACTGTCCAACTTTACGTATGCCTTCGGTTGCTGTTTGAGGATTTTTTTTCCAGTAGAGGCGTAGGCGGTATCGGCATTCTCGTCAACACGAGTTTGTCCATAAACCATGATGTCCATGATTCATTCGAACAGCTTACAACCGAATCGGACGTTTACGATTAAAAAGATGTGGATCAACACCGGCTTTGGCAATCTTCGTCGTTTACGATTCTCCCTGGAAACCTGAGATAGTCGGACTAGAGCGTTCCCAACTGGACTGCAGAGAGCAACTTTTTCCAGAGGAGTCCGATACCAATCTCGAGATCCCGGAAGGATGAAAGGCTTGGTTGGCCTGGAGTGGAATCGAACTAGCACCACGCTCGTGATGATGCAGATCACTATCACAGAGAGCGAACAGATAGCGAACGAACACGAACAGATACGGGCAAAAGAAACGAAACGGGAAAAGTGGCACTACAGTGAACAAAGAATCGGTGGAAATACGGAGAATTCAACAATCAGTGATGGTGCAGACAGAGATCATAGCAAATCCTCGTACTGTTTTTGTAATAGGTTCATTGTCCATGCAATGGTTTATTGATTCATTGTGAACCGAGGAAAATTTTGGTTGCCAACCTCCAGTTTGTATCGAGAGATTATCTACACTAGGTTCTTAACGTCACGGATCTCCCTCATATAAGGGGTCTCGAGCCGGTTAGTCGCGAGGCTACGTGGCGGGTCCCCAGGTGGCGGACAGGGGGTTAATCGCGGACCAAAAGCGACCTTTGCTTCCCTGAGACGCAGGTGGATCCAGGGGATGGACTCCCTGTTTCTGCTGCGCCGATTTGGCACATACTTTCTGTATTTGCTAGAGCTCTCTGAGTTTATCATGGCGACTAAGACCATCCGCGGTAACTCGCAATTCCAGAAGCCTCACCGTCAACGATGGACGTGGGAATCTCCCAATGGAGAGTACCATAACGATATAGACCACATCATAGTAAATAGGAAGTTTTACCTAACCGATGTCGCTGTTGTCCCAAAATTTTACACGGGATCAGGCCATCGTCTCCTTCGTGCAATATTTTATTTCTCACGGAAAGGAGAAAAAGCTGCTAAATTCAAAAAACGATGTCCCAGAACCACCAAAAACTGGGACTTATTCAACTCATTAGTCGGCTGTTGGAAAGATGTCGTTGTCGACAGCATCGACGAGGAATACGATCGACTCATTCAGCATCTCCACGTTAGCGCTATGAAAATTGAGAGCTCGAAAGTTACCAAGAGATGTCTGTCTCCAGAAACTCTCGAGCTAATACGCCAGCGTGGAATCGCACGAGCTGCAGGCAACCGCGAACTGACGTCCGAACTTGCGAAACAATGCAGATAGGCGATAGAAGAAGATCTTAAAGAGAGAAGAACAGCAGTAACGGTCGAAGCTGCAGAGGCTGGGAAAGGCATTCGCAAAGCCGCCGAAGCTTCGCCAATTACAAGACCAAGATGATTGCACTCCGACGCCCAGACGGAACAGTAACAGCGTCCATAAAGGAAATGGAGAACACAATTCACGAATACTACTCAGATCTCTTCGATAGCCACGTCCACCTCCCGTCGTATGAAATAAAAGATGATGGATATTGCAACTGAATCGATAGCGCAGCTATAAAGGGTTGAGCAGTGTGGAAAGGTTTATCCTCTCCGCTTTAGTATTAGTCTACATTCATTTATATATATATATAATAACATAAAAATGCTACGATATGAGCAAAAATCGCAACCTCAGTTGGGATTTGAACCCGCGATTTCCCTTTCCGGAACGTCACATGTTATTAATTACGCCACCGATGCTCCTGCTTAGCTTTTCTCTTCGCCACTTTTCAACCCTAACGATCAGAAATCACCAATCAACGGGAATGATCTGTTAAATAAAATGCGTTTTTCCACACATTTAGTCTGAGTCTGCAGTCGAAATGACAATGTTTTCACTTTCATGATACCCGATTCGATCTCTCGTAAGCCGGGAAAAAGGTAATGGCGGGCTGGAAGCCTAACTCAAGTTCATAGTTTCGCTCATATCTTAGCATCTTTCTTTCTACATTTCACATTATCCCTGCTGTGAAGAAATAATAGGCGGTAGATAAAAGGTAAAACATTCAAGAAAAAACAAAAAAAAAACGAAAAAAAAAACAACAAAAGGTTAGCCAATTAATCAAAAAATATTTGAAAAACTAATAAATAATGGACTGAAAGCGATAAAATGAACGATTAATTAACTACATACTTGGATACTTGGATAACCCATCTTCGCAGGTTGTGTGGACCCCAACATAATTTCCATTCTCCGGAGAATTGCTCGTTTAGTCGTTGTGCTTCCCCGGAGTCCTGAGGACATCCTGGACAAAGTCTACCCCAGGTCGCCACCACCACCGGCTTTTGTGAATCAGTGGAAAATTTGTCACCATGGGAATAGTTTGATATCAGAACGGTGGTGGATGTTGGTATTGGTTTACTCCTAACTGGACTTCCTGATAGAAACGGCGTACTACTTCTCAGCTTGGGAGACCCTGCTGATAGGTCGGATATCCCGCTTTACATCGCAGCACGACACTCAGGAACACCTTTCAGCCACGACTAGACGGTAAACCGTTAGGAAAAATTAACTAATTAATTAATTAATGATGGATATAGTGATGATTCAGTTATAGTGGTAGTGTTTCCATCAAGAAGTCTAGCTAAGAGTGAGCCAGCACCACGGTCCACCACCGCCCTAGTATGAAATTAGTTGCATGGTGGAAAATTTCCCTCTGATTCACAAAAGCCGATGAGTGCCTGTGGTGGTGACGACCTGGAGCAGACTTTGTCCAGGTCGATCTCGGAGCTCCAGAGAACCAACAGCCAGCAAATCTCCAAAAAAAACGGAAGTTATGTTGTGGCCCTCACAACCAGTGAAGAACAATCAAATCAATCAGGTCAATCAAGCATCCAAGTATAATGATGAAAATAAGAATATACCAAAACCAATAGCAAAACCAGGATCCGCCACCGTCCTGGTATCAAAGTCGCATGGTGGCAAATCTCCCTCTGATTCACGAGGGCTGCGACTGTCCTTGATGGTGAAGAACTAGGGCAGACTTTGGCCAGGCTGACCTTGGGATTCCAGGAGACCACAATGGCTTAACCAGCAAATCTCCGAAAATGGTGATTATACTGGGGCCCGCACAACCAGTGAGGGCGGGTCGTTCAAGTATCAAGTAAGTAATGGAGAATAACAACAAGTGTGGTTGCAATTGTAATTTTAAAAACTGTAAGATTGCTGAGATATTTGCAAAACTTCAGACCGCAGGTGTCTTCGGTGGAGAACGAACGCGCTATTGTCCTCTCCGGTGATTAACGGGTCCGCCACCACACCATGCGGGTACTTGGTTTCGCCTGTCTCTCAACTAGTTTTATCGATCAGTGCCGTCAGCAATCACCTATTCGCTTGATACCCTGCCATAAAAATTATGGAAGGCAGAAAAAAGCAAAGATTGTAACAACTGTGCCAGCAATAATAATGGCATTTGCAATAATAATTATAACCACAATGATCAGATATTTGCAAACCTCCGGGCTTGACTGCGAAAGGGATAATAGGTAGTTCGATTCTCACCTGCTGTCCGGAGTTTTGCAAATATGTCAGCATCATTTTAGTTATATTTCACATCATATCCTGCCATGGAAGTAGCAAATAAAAGTGGCTACATCATAATTATGGTCAATAGAGGGTGTGTAGCGAAGTGGTTCGAGGCGTCACTGCGACACGCACGTGTAATGGATCCCTGCGCCCATTCCCCACCAAGTCTTCCATCCTTCCAGGATCGGCAAATTGGTACCAGACTTGTCTGGGAGGATAGCAGCACTGGCTCGATACAACGGCAGGCCACCGCGAGTCATTGTAAAGGCCAGATATGTATTCAATCAGTTCCAACGATACTTAATGAAGTCGAATGCATGGCGCATCCCTCAGGGATTGATCAACGCTGAGAGCTTTATCCTTCATCCTTTTTAGCGGTCAACAATATTTATTGCAGCAATAAAATTTCGATATATTGAATTCATCTCTGAAAATCGATTCTTATTTAACTTCGTCATAAGTGACCAATAATTTACTTGAGTGTTGAGCTGACACGAGGTTAGTGTGAAAATTTTATTCTGCTGACGTTTCAATGCCTTCGCCTTCCTCAGAGCAACGATGATCCGAGTCGGTGGTTCACAGGTGGTCGCCCTCGAGATATGGGTGTTCATCGTGGTTACCCAGGTTCAATAAAACCAGTGGATGGAGTACTGCTCGAAGGAGAAAGAAGCCGAATGCATCGAGACGTTAGTCGATAAAATTTTCATTCTAGCCTCGTGTTAGCAAAATCATTTAGAAAGTTAATGATTATTGTCACCGAGGTTTAAGAAAGCCGGCTTTGGGGTATAAGTAGTAGCAGTTTATGCAAATAAAACTAAAATCAGAATCATTCAAATAAGAAAGTCGAGTATAGTCGGGTATAGTGGTCTCACTTGATAGAGAGACATCGCACTGGTTGGTCGACCATTACTCAAACCATGCTCATCACAAATGAAGTAGGTTGACTATTGAGCTTTGTGGTTTTCATCGTTGTGTGTTGAAAGAGAGAAAGTTTAGACATTAATTAAATTATGCGAACCTTAATAGGTCAGAAAACCAAGAATTCTGTGCGTAGGAACCCACCATACTTTGTTCTGAAGCGGAGCAAATCATAACTGATCTAATCATTAAAAAAGATTAAGACAAAGCTCTCGACGCTGATCAATCTCTGAGGGACGGCCATGCACTCGACTTCATTAAGCATCGTTTGGAGGTGATTGAATGCATATTTGGCTCTTACAATGTCTCGCGGTGGCCTACCGTTGTTTCGAGCCAGTGCAACTATCTTCCCAAAGAAGTCTGGTACCAATTTGCCGACCATGGAGAGATAGAAGGCTTGGTGGGCCATGGGAACGGGGATGATTCCACGTGTGTTTTGCAGGGCGCCTCCGACAACTGCGCCACACGAGCCCAATCACTACTCACTATAAATCTTTATACTCGATAGCTCCACTTGTACCCTCCAAGTGCTATTATGTCTTGTCATTGCCCTTTTTCTTCTCCTTCCTGTCGTCTCAAATATCGGTGGGATTTCTATGACTTGAAATGTGTCATTCTTCTTTCGGAAATTGTTTCAATATTGGATAAGGAAAGAATTTTATGTATACAATGTAAGGATGGGAAAAACATCGTGGAATGTTGATCACGTCCTTGGGATGCATAATGCATTCAACTTTATTCACAGCACCGTAGAGGTTGAATATGCATATTTGGCCTTTACAGTGACTTGCAGTGTTCTGCCAGTGTATCAAGTCAGTGTATTTACGCTCCCAGATGAATGTGGAACCAATTTTCCGAGTAGACAGATAGTTATTTCTTTAGTCATCGAGCGGGGTCGAACTAACGACGTCTACATAGCACTGCAATATCGGCACTCCATTGCGCTATACGCGTACATTACAGCGACTATAAATTTAAAACTAAAGAAATTAAAAGAAGTAAACTGCAGAAAGTATATTCCCGCTGTTTTTCGGGCAACAAGTGTCGTGCGGTTAGAATGACGAGAATGCTACTCTAGTTATGTGCGGAAAAAGCTCTATGATTGGAGCACATCACACAGCGCTGAGACAATGTTGGATCGAATTAGATTCAGCGCGTGTAATACATATTCGAAATTAAATATACAAAGATTTCGGCGTTCAGCAATTTCTGTAGGACGAGCCGTGCATTCGAACTCATTCCTAATGTCGTAAAGGTGATTGAGTGTATATTTGGCCACCTGCGGTAACCTGCTGTAGTATCAACTCAATGCTGCTATCCTCCCAGGAAAGTCTGGTATCAGATCTTTGACTCCACAAGAGCGCAAGGCTTGGTGAGTCCATGGCGCTGGGTCGAATCAAAAACTGCGTGGTATTGCAGGACCTCTAACCAATGCACCACTGTACGTGGCTTACACAGGTCGAGGGGTTAATCAATCTTCTATGAGTATGGATAGTTGTAATTTTAGCACGAACGGCGTTCTTTGGACGTACAAGCAGGATTTGCATCGCGAAATGTTCACCCGCACCAGGCACACAACAGTTGTAAGGTATTATACAGTAAATATATAAATACTCAGAAAAAAAGTAGAGAGTAAAGAGCTCGGCATTGATAAGTCCTTCAGGTATGCGCTATGCACTCGAAGCTATTTGTAATATCGTGAAGGTGATTGAGTGCATAACTGGTCCATGCAATGACTTACATTGGCCTACCAAAGTGTCGAGGCGGTCATTATATCCTTCTATAGAAACTTAGTGCCATTTTGCCAATCCTGGAGGGATAGGAAGCCAAGGACATAAGGAGAAGTGGAAAAAACGACCACGCATGTAATTTTATGTAATTATGACTAAGCTGACATGAGGTTGCTATAAAACTTTTGTTCGTATAACGTTTCCGTGCCTTCGCCTTGCTTCAACAAAAGCCGGATTTTAAGATGTTGATTGCTACACTACGTGCCATTGAATGAAGTACCTATTGCTGCAGGACATATTGCCAGCCAAAATACAGACCATATTAGATGGTGGGGATCTGCCAATATGTCAACAATTCGAGCGGTGCTCCTAGCATGGGACTCGACCCAATGTGACAACGGACAACCAAATCACGACGGCGACCTCGACGACTTATGGACCACTGACTTCGATCAACGATTCTCTAAAAAAGGCGAAGGTGCCGACACATTAGCCGAATACGAGTTCTCATACCAATCTCGTGTCAGCTCGTTCTTGTAGAACATTGCTGATTATTGTTACTAGAATTCAGTGGAAGTCACTTTTCAAGACATGACCACGTGTGTATTACAAGGTACCTCTAACCATTTCGCTACATGCCCTTATTGCAAGGGTATAAACAAGCCCTAAATTCCTTCTAATGTTTCTTCTTTCAGATTCGAGGAAAAAATGCACCGCAGTACCTCGACAGAGGTGTAGTGCTGGGAAGAAAGTATCGCATTGAAAAGATGATCGGTGGTGGCGGATTCGGACAAATCTATCGAGCTACCGACATCGTGCGTAGCAAGGGACTTATTTTATTTAGGAATATTTCAAAGAGTTATGATTGCTTCCGTAATCCAAAGCACTCTGTGATAAGAATACGGTAATAAGTACCATGCTTATTTTCTGTTCTTGACGAATACTTAAAGCAAAATCTAGTGTTGCTGTTACGATTAAAATGACACTTAAAGAGTAAGGTGACCATCATCAATCTCTAGTGGATGCGGCATGTATCCGACTCGATTCGTGGCATCCTAGAGATGACTGAGTACACCTCTGGATTATACAATGATTTATGGGCTCTACCCATGTGTCAAGTCAGTATTTTAACCCTCCAAACAAGTCGGATAGCAAATCTTTAACCCCGAAGGGATAAAGAGCTTGATTTGCGTTGGAACCGGAACAGAAACGAGAACCACGTGGGTCTGCAAAGTACTCCTAAGCTTTTAAAGGTGAAATATAATGTTTCTAAAACAAAATATGGCTGGGTTAGACGGAACCAATTGAACTGCTGAACAATGAGCGCATTTGGATAATCTCGAATGTCAGTATGTATTAATTCCTGCCTCTATGTAATGGTGGAGATTCGAACATTGAGGCTGAGGTTCGAAGATAGCTTCATTAATGAATTGTAATTATATAAAGGCATACGCAATACGACACTTCTGAAGTAAGATATGCAAATTGAAAACCTTTCATTTCAAATTCATTGTGTAAACCTGAGATGTGGGTATTGTTTTCTTGAAGGATATGGGTACGGTAGTGGCGGCTAAGGTCGAACCACAATCTGAAGACGCTGGACGGATGGTTCTCGAGCAGATGGTGCTCACAAAACTTGTCGGCACACGACATTCACCCAAATTGGTCAGCAGAGCTTATTCATTTTTTTCGATATTTATAGCACAAGTATGCAAAGTTTACTGCTCATATGGTTTTTAATTCAAGTAATGTTTTCATGATGGAGCTGACAGCACAATGGTAGTGATGCCGTTCATCGCAAGCATGGTGCTAGTTCGAATTCGCTCAGGCCAACCAAGCTTTTTATCAGTCTTGGGTCGAGAAATTGGTACCGGACTTGTCGGGGAAAGAATCGCTCTCTGCAGTTCAATTGGGAACGCTCCGGCCCGTCTATCTGCGGACTCCAAAGAGAAAAACTCCAGCGACATTCTACGATATTCAAGATGAAATGAAAATCCTCAAGCAACAGCAGAAGGCATACGCAAAAAGTTGGAAGATCTTCATGGATAATCGATGCGAGGAAACGAATCGGGAAAAGAAAAACGAATGAAATGGCTATCATGGAAACAATGCTAACAAAAACACACAAAGCAAAAAACCGCAAATAAATTTTCAAATAAAAAACAAACAATGGAAGGAGAAAGAGAAGGAGACAGAGAGAAAAGAAGAATAAGAGTGAAAGAGTGCGAAACGTGAACATTGGCAGAGACGAAGGCGTATTCTGCGTAGACAGAAATTTTTGTCAAAATTTGAAAATGAAGTCATTAGAAGAAGAACATCACAGTCCACCCAGAGCGTTATCGATGTTTTTCAGTACGCTTCCGGTTGGTTCAACAACTACAACTTTATAGTAATGCAAATGCTTGGACGAAATCTTACCGATTTACGCAAAGCGCAAACTGAACGACGCTTCAGTGTACACACGGTTAGTCTCCTGCATACGCAATCCTCTTCATCGTTCCGTTTTTTAGCTTCTCATCAATAGGACGAGCACAATTATAGATCCCAAGTAATAGTACAAGTATGATCGCTATTTGAACCCTGAATCCAGCCTATGAAGCCCCCATATCACCAGAGCGGAGGAAATTCGCGCAAGGCCGTTCTGAGAAAAGCTCACTTCAACCCGCTAGGGTGAATAAATGCTTCATCGGTGGATGTCTGAGCATGCCCTAACAGAGCTATTCCAGAATTCCAGGAGAGTCTACTGGACTAGCATTCGACTATATTCAAAACGAAACCTAAATCCTCTACTGATAGTCGGACCGATACCTGTCTATTAGAGTTGTTGGAATAAAACGATCTGCTCCAACCATTTTTAGAAGATTTGGCTTAGCCACTTTTTCTTTTGCAAAAAATCTGTATCTCCTTAGTGTCGATAGGGCGCGTGTGGCGCAGTGGTTGGAGGCGCCACTGCGACACGGACGTGAAATGCACCTATGGCCCACCAAGCCTTCCATCGCCCCGGGGTCGGCAAATTGGTAGACTTGTCTGGGAAGATAGCAGCACTGGCTCGATACATCGCCAGGCCACCGCGAGTCACTGTAAAGGCCAGATATGCA
This sequence comes from Angiostrongylus cantonensis, assembly GCA_009735665.1. Taxonomy (NCBI): domain Eukaryota; kingdom Metazoa; phylum Nematoda; class Chromadorea; order Rhabditida; family Metastrongylidae; genus Angiostrongylus; species Angiostrongylus cantonensis. The sequence goes on along the minus strand of MQTX01000183.1, from coordinate 49,573 downwards.
TTCAATCACCTCCAACGATACTTAATGAAGTCGAATGCACGGCGCATCCCTCAGGGATTGATCAACGCCGAAAGCTTTATCCTTCATCCTTTAGTATCGATAGTTTTAGCATATTGTTCTTGTACTCAGCACATTCAACATCGCCTTTTCCCAGAAATATCCATTTGCCGTTGAACTCACTATCAGCACAAAAAGTATCTAACATCTGAAAGCAATTTCGATATCGCTTAGAAAATATCAATGAGTTACTAATACCCGGTCGTTATCACTGAAAGTAGAAATGACTTTCCACTTTTAAGACAATCCGTGTTGGCATTCAAATCGTAGAGGCGTTGAAATTCGTGCATGACCTTGGATACCTGCACAGGTACATGATTAGAGAGCACTTCAAAGTTTATTAGTAGAATTTCAAGTGTTACTCTACTATTACAGAGATGTGAAACCTTCAAATATGTGTGTCGGCATCGGTGAGCATCGACGAATCATCTATCTCGTCGACTTCGGTATGTCGATGAGCTTTGAAAGAGTACAGATAGTCATTTCTCAAAAGTGAAGACATCATGAATTGATTCACAAACTTCTGCAACGAAACATCAGGGATGACCAGGCAATTTCGTATGTCCAATGGTGGTTTGAGAAAGGAACGAGCGTATGCCGCTTTTAGAGGAACAATGCGTTATGTTTCGCTGGCTGTACATGAAAGGAAAGAACAGGTGCGTTAAAGTCGGAACTAGCACGTACTTCTACAAGAATTTTGGCGTTCCGATACTAGAACATATCTGGTTCGCCTGGTAATACCGGCCTGAACAATGCTGCGGCCTTTGCCGTCGTTAGCGACACATCATTGCTCCACTTCAGCTCCAATTACTGTTCCTTCCAGATTAAGTGGATGTTGATTGATCTCGAACTCAGGCCTACTGAAGATATTTTCGTGATCAACTGTGTCTCTGTATCGAGGAAATTGATCTTATGGACATTGATCGACTTGCACTTTTACTCTAAAAAGAACTGCAAAAACTTCGACAAAAGAGCACTGCGATTGCGATCTGTTCAACATCTCATTGCTTTAGGGACCTGTAGATGATCTCTGGAGCGTCTACTACACTCTAGTCGAATTAGCTGAGGGATCGTTACCATGGCGGACAATTACAGAACACGATGAGATATTCCAGCTGAAACGACGACTCACATTTCGAGACCTCTGCAGGTTTGATTTGTTACGAAGCTTTGATTCCAAATCGTGCAATAATTCCAAATATCTGGTTCCAACATTAAACTTGTTATTCCGCAAATCGTGGTTACGCATTTCTCTAGCTACTCTTAAAATAACTGAAAACGCCATTTGTTCTCGCAACGTGAGTGCAGAATGAAGCAGGTATCGTGCAGGTATCTACCACGCCATTTCGAAATGTTTTCGCTTCTGCTTCGCGATCTCAGCTACAGTTCCTTTCCAGATTATACGAAACTCGTAACAGCACTCAAGGTCAGCATTTAAATCGCATTCATTACATCTTCCGTTCAAAATTTTAACGAAAAAATCCAATGTCCATATGGTTAACACTAAGAATGAAGACCGCGAGTGACTCATCACATCGAATGACTAATGAAAAGTAGCAGTTTGGAAATAGTGCATAATGCCTTGGCTTCTTGCCTTAGTGATAATGAAGAAATCACAAATGCTCACACACTACGCATATTTTCCTCGTAATGGTATCTGGTCCTTACGACCACAGACAGTACTGATTCATTCATGATTAGAACAAAAAGAAAAACTCAAATGTCCTAAATCCCAAAAACAGATGCTGATGAGGACCAAACCGCTACATGCAGCCTCCGCCCAAAATGAAATGTTTTAATGAAGCACTTAACGATGATAGCCAGTACACAACTGTTTCGCAAATTTCAATAAGATCAGCAACAAAGTTTGGAAGAACCCACAGCCACCGATGCTGCACTCGAAATACACCGACAAATGCAGCTGTGGATCAATGGAAACCACGACAGTCACTAGTGCCACCACCTTAAGTGTTCTTCATTCCAGCGATGTTGTAAAACTGTCGATGAAGAAGCCGACTTTGAATGGGATGACGAAAATTCCACGCAGTCCCATTGACTCATGAAAGCCGAAAGCCTCCGATCGAGCACCATTTCTCTACGATTCTATTCATTGATCACATTTTATAAAACACTGAAACCTTAAAGTATGCACTCTCCATATCTCTTTCATGCAACTGTTACATAGAGATCGATTATCGACTTCATTAAGGAAACTTGTAAACGCAAACAATGGAAAAAAAAAGATGCACATCACAAGCATTACAGGCATCGAATTAAGAATAAGATAAGAGATCGGGCTTCACATAAACTACAATGGTCACACATAAATGTCTCTTGCGAAGAGATGTACAAAAAAATGTTACGATCTCCTAATAATCACTCTTCCATAAGTGAATTGATAAATCTGACCCAAGTCCAGACGAGGCTATTATGTTTTGATTCGGATGACAGTCCGTGGCCACAACGACATCTTGCTGACAGTCGATCGTCTGAACAATTTCCTTCGTCTGCAGGTCCCAGATGTAGATTTTCTTGTCCTCTGATCCAGATACGATCCATTTTCCACCCGTGAGAGAAAAATTTGGAGAGAAGCAATACATTAGATTAACATGCCCAGTGTAGGTCTTTAAACACTTGCCATGAATGATATCCCATATCTTAAGTGTGCTGTCAAGCGTCGAAACTAAAATGTACATGCCATTCGGTGAGAATTTAACGAAAGCCACTGGAACTTTGTCATGGTCTACTAGTGTCTTCACAAAAAAACCCTTCTTAGGTTCCCAAATCTTAACAGCACCATCGCGTGAGCTGGAACACAACAGCATTTCGAGACGATCGAACGACAAAGATGAAACATAGTCGGAGTGACCACGCAGGATCTTTTTGCAGCGCCCTGTGTTCAGATCCCAAAGCCTCACAGTCTTGTCGAACGATCCTGAGGCGATCATCGTACACTGAGGACTGTATGCACAACAAACTACGTAACTAGTGTGACCTTTAAGGGTTTTGATGCACTTCCCAGTCTCCACCTCCCAAACTCTCACCGTTTTGTCGTCTGACGCAGAGGCAAGAAACTGCGAGTTCGGACTCCATGCAACGTTGTTGATGCCCATTTCGTGTCCACTCAGAGTTTGCAGAGGTTTACCGTCCTTTACAAGCCACACGCGGACAGTTTTCTCCGCCGAAGCCGAGGCCAAATAGCCACCGCAAGGTGAGAACCTCAATGAGATTACGAATTTCTGATGACCACTCAGCGTTGCCAAAAGAGAGTAGTTTGGCAAGGAAGGCTGAGCAGGAGGCACTTGCTGAATAGGAGGATACTTCCCCATAGCCTAGAAATAGAAACTAGGAGGAAACCTTAAAGAAGCTCGAGAGTACGAGATGCAACATGTGAAACAACAGAGCGAAGTGCACAGGTTAGAAACCTTGTTGAAAGAACAGAAACAACTTGTCATAACTGTTTTCTTTCAAATTATGGGCTACCTTAGTTGACAATATCCAGCACAATGTGGATCATTACAAACAGACTGTTAAGACAATATATACATAAAATGATCTGTTTTTCTCAATAACTCAAAAGACCGACTTTCTATAAGCCTCGGCATACATAATTAATATATTTATTTACGATTTTATAAACTGATCTTCTTCAGCTGGTGCGAGGTTGGAATATGTCTTCATTGTCGTTGTTGTTGTTGTTGGTCGATGGCTGACGTTTCGGCGATTTCGCCTTCCTCAGAGCTGTGGTGTTACGAGTGGGACCGTTCTTCTGTTTCTCTTCTTGGATCTGTTTTTCTCTTCTTGGCCGCATGTCTCTCAAATATCGCTCGACTACCGCCTAAATTGCACAATCACTTTCAATCAACCTACTCTTTACAATAAAAATAGATAGCTCTCTGATAAAATAAAAAACACTTGTTTACTTGGCCAGTCGATCCTAACGACCTGTGCGGCCATCAGCATACTTTGATGTTGCTTTGCCTCGCAATAATGACCTATGGTGACACGAGCGACACAGCGACTGCATTGCGAAAATGATGACCATTCCATAGTCTTAACCGTTTTATTTACTGCCTACTCTTTTTTAATGGCATGGTATATTGCGAAATATAACGTCAATGATGCTAAGATATTTTCAAAAATCCGGACTGCAGGTGTCTGCGGTGGGGAACGAACGCGCTATTGTTCCTTCCGGAGAGTAACGCGTTCACCACCACACCATGCGGGTCCTTCGTTTCACCTGTCTCTCAGCTAGTTCTATCGATCACTTGCCATCAGCATCACCAGTCAACGGCGTAATACTTTCTGGACCATCTAAAGATTGAGCAGCTCAGATGGAGCACTCTTTTAAAAGTGCCATCAACTGCTCTATCTAAAGCCATACATGTTTTATTTCTTCTTCGTGTTATATTAGGAGCTCGAATATGGCTTGTATTGCGGAGTCATTCGACACGCTTGTATAAAGGGCTGTAGCATCGAAGGACTCCATCAAGTACGCGCTGCTGGGCCGCACAGTACGTAGACGATCCAGAAACATCTGGGTATTCGTAAGATGGGCTAGAATGTACTAGGCTCAAATAAGAGGGTTGGCAATGAGACAACGACTGGCATCAAGCCTTGTCATTGCGTTTATGTCAAAGGTGCAAGCATCACTGACCGATCTCGGGCCGTTACTCTACTATAGATATATAGATGAGTGTTTCGTCCTCTGCTCAATACAAGAGGAAATGGACAAATGTTTCGAGTTGCTGAATGAACAGTCAGATTATATCAAGCTCATCAGAGAGAAACCGAAAGAAAACTCGCTTCCACTCCTAAACGTCCAAATTAACCTGTCAGAAAATGACTACATTACGAAGTGGTACCGAAAGCCAAGTAGTAAAATCATCTGGGTTCACTGCCTCTCCTCTCACCTCTTTCAAACGAAAATGGCGCTTGTAAGAAACATGTTTCGAACAGCAACCAACGTGTGCACGAGAAGAGCCGAGGAGTCCTGGAACTTGGCACGGCAAATAGCCATTTCTAATGGCTACGAAACTGTGTCTCGGGATAGGTGTAAAGAAAACCACAGGCCCTCCAACGACAACTCTAGCGATAAAAAATGTCCCGTTTATCCTATCCTTCATCTGAAATGATGTAAGTGCAGTTATAAAATGCTGCTTAAGGCGGGTCTAGAGAATTCAGTAAACGTAGTTGAAATGCCATCGAGTACTCTTAGGCGCCAACCGCCTGTATCACCGTCAGTACGCAACGCGAAATTGCATAATTTGCCCTAATGGTAGAGATGGTGACTGCATGAGCTTAGGTACAGTTTATCCGATCTCGTGTGAGGCGTGTGGAGACGAAGACATTGACGAAACAGGCAGACCATTCTGTGTCCGCATAAAAGAACACCTAGTCGGCAAAAGTAAACCAAATACCCCACTAGGCACGCATAGGACCCAGGGGCATGAGCGGGAGGACTTTCAAGTACGTGTCACGATTCTCGCACAGGAGTCGAGAACATAAGCGCGCATAACTCTCGAGGCGGTCTGGATTAATTCCAGAAATCCGAAAAAGGAACCGCAGGGAGGAATGCCTCATTATCACGCGTGACATTGGGCAGTATATAAGCCTGTTATTCTGATAGGAGGGGCACATTACGCTCCCATGTAAACTCTGTGCGGTTGGTCTCCACGTGACACGTCTAGTGGAGGACTCATAGAAAGCGGTGAGTGTGCAAGGACTCTGTGTTCAATGTGATTGAAATCTTGGTTTAGCGTTTACTCTGTTTGGCTATGGAGGTGTTTGGCCGAATAGATTGCTGTCAACTTGATCTTTCCAGGCTCTGAGGAAGGCGAAATCCGTCGAGACGTTAGCTTGTTCGTGAATAAAGAATAAACATGACACCGCGTTTGCTCAACAATAATGCGAAGATGGACTAATGTTCTGAATTGCTGGATAGACAGTCGTAGCATAAGAAATTTACGCCAGAAAAACCAACGAAGAACTGGCTTCCATTCTTAAACACCCAAATAAAACTTTCAAAATGTAGCCACGTAAGAAAACGATGTTGGAAACAAGGCAACAAAAATAACTCGTACACTACCTCTCCTCTCCTCTCATCCTTCCCACATGAAAATGTACTCACCAAAAAATGTACCGAACGGCTAAAAATGTGGTACAGGAGAAGAGGGAAGGGAAGGAAGCACTAGACATGGCACGAGAAATAGCCACTGGCAATGGCTACGACCACATTCTCGCAGACACGATGTGGTGCCTACTCGACACATCGCTAGTTCCATCATTCTGTACTAGTTCCGATCATTCTTCGCACGAAGATTCGATTCAGCCACAAGCTGGAAAAGAATTCACTTCATCGACCACGAGAAAAAGTCCATCTGTATATGACGAGAAGATTCTGAACGAAGTTCTACGCAAACATGACTGGCTGATCAAAGAAGGTCCGACCGAAGACTACGAGCTGCTTGTCGAAGGACTGGAAAGCCGTACCGGATTAGCCTCAGTTTCTCAAACAAGAAGATGGGATCGCATTTCCACTACTACTAAGAAGTTGCGCGAAAAGAGAAGGAAACTGAACCTTGATCCCACTGTAACACGTTTAACCCGGGTAATAACCCGAGTAATAATAAATGCAGAAAAGCAGAAAAGCAAGACATACATCGCTACGCGCAAAACAAAATACTCGAAGCAACAGAGAAAAAAAGCAGCGTGAAAAAATCTCGTCGGGACATGTGTGACTACAATGTCCCGCTGTCAGCCCTGATGAACGAAGATGGGATCGTCAAACCTTCTCATCATGATGTGGAATTAATAACGATAACGTTCTACACTAACCTTTTCCGTTCCACAACCCCGTTCCGGAGCCCAACATCCCTGCTGGAGAAAACAACCTGAAATTCTTCCGTTGGATGTCCGAGTTTCGATAGAAAGCATGGAAAGAGGCACAGCTCCAGGGCCTGATAATATCACTGCAGATTTCCTTAGAGCTAAAAGCAACAATTTGCATGAACTTCTCTCAAACTATATGACAGCCTACCCTCAAAAGGAAAAAAATACTGGACCAGCACAGAACGTCGCGCACGGTCATTCTGCCCAAGAAAGGTGACCGAAGGGATATTCGTAACTTTCGTCCGAAATGCTTGTTCAGCGCATTCCTCTCGCGCATATCTAGGACATTGCATGAGGAACAATCAGTGGAGTAAGCACGATTTTAACATTTTGTTGCATGGATCACATCCAAACTGTACCCAGGGTCATCGAAGTTTGTCGAGAATACCACCTAGTCCTAACCCTTGTCCACTATGAAAGGGTTTGACAATGTCGAAACGAATACAATCCTATCAGCGCTCATCAACTAAGGAATGGACCCGTCCTACATAAGAACTCTATCTGACTGTTAGGCGACACAATATTGGCAGAGCTGTTCAGTGCTGCACTGCAGTGAAGACACTCGATTGGGATGCGAAAGGCCTACGTATTGATGGAATATTCCTATCAAACCTTCGTTTTGCCGATGACATCGTCATCCACTTAAGAAGTACTAGCGAAGCAGAGACGTTGATCAACGGGCTCAACGAAGCGGGAAAAAACATCACTGAGCAAAAATCGGAATAAGACCCAGTTCACGAAAAACTCATGGTGAGAAGACCAACGAATTGAACTAGGTAGTTCTCTGATTGAAGAGACCACCTCGTACGTATACTATGGGCGATCAATAAACATGGAAAATAGCGTAAAGGAGGAACTAGAGAGAAGAAGGAGAGCAGCTTGTACCGCATTCGGGCCTCCTAAAGAAGACACCGACAAAATGAAAGACCCGAAAATACGCGCTTACCTTTTCGATTCAACGGCCCTCCCAACGCTCTGTTTTGCTGCACAGACGTGGGCTGACACTTCAATTACGTCAAGAATGCTTCGCACACCTCACAGAGCGCTTGAGCAATATCTTCTGAAATATAGCGGTCACTCTCAACATCTAGCCGGAATGCGAAGCTCTCATCTTCGAAATCTATCACATCTTCGAGATCCAGAAGAATACACGTCGCTAGCAAAACAAAGATGGATCGGTCACATAATGAAAAGGACAGGCGATGGATGGGCAAAAAGAACTGTAGAGTGGGCTATACGAGAATGTAAGCGTCCCTTAGGCGACCACCTACACGTTGGCCGGATGTCTTCGTAAACAAAGTTAACCAGCTGTACCCGCAGCTGCAGTTATTTTACGGATCACGGTATGAGGCAGGCACGAGCCACCACGCTCGAATAAAATCACCATACGATGCATGACGATTGCGAGAGAAAGAAACGAATGGAAAATGTGATGGGGTCCGCACAACTGGTAAAGATGGAGCACCCAGGTATCCAAGTAAGTAATGGCTACGAAGGGGAAGCCAATCGACTCAGACTAAAAGGTAGGGTTATTCCCTAAATAGTAACATTTCAAAGCTGAGTAAGATTCGTTTCAAGATACCCTTTACAATAAGAATAAAAGGATAATGCTCTCAGTGTTGATCACTCGTTGTGGAATGCGCCATGCATTCTGGAAATGAGTAAATGTATATCTGAGCTTTGCAACGACTCCCGGTGGTCTACCGATGTATCTTATGTATATGATGTGATGTATCGAATGCAACTATCCTCCAAGACAAGTCTGCTATCAATTTGCTGATCCCGGAGGTATGGATGGCTTGGTGAGCCTGAGGCTCGGGGATCGATCCCACATATAAAACCACCATACGATGTATGACGAAGACGCTTCCGCCCCCCGCGCTACATGCGTCCTTAACCTTTATATCAAACAAAATAAGTTCTTCTATTAAAAGGTGCTAAGAAGAAGCAGTCTTCAAAATTCAGCTACGGTCACTGACCTCCCACCCCATACCCTACACCGTCAATTAGTCTGCAATCGGCTCTACGATCGTTCGTACAACTCAGAAAAGTGAATAATCTGTCCTGACGGTAAACAGTGATTACATGAGCTCAAATACAATACACTTGATCTCATGTAAGGCGTGTGGTGAAGAATATCCATGTGTATTTTCGCAGTCGCATCGAATCGGATCTGATGGACAAAGCACCGCAGGAACGGTTAACTTCACTTGGAAGTGCCTTTTTTTTTAATATAAAGTACTGGTGTTGATCAATTCCCGTCTTCAATATATCAACTGCAAGATACGTGTTGCGGTAGAATCAAGCTTTGGGTTCCTTCTCACTCCGAGCAATTCCTTAATGCTAGTGGAAATGCGGTCTCAACTCATTGTTAGAAGTACTGAGGCGAATTCGGTATAAGTTTTAAGTTATTCGGCAAGCAGCTTGCAGTCTTCCGTCAAGCGTTCCTTCATCTGCCAGTTGTATGAGAAGGCGAAGTGGAAGAGACGCGCTGCGGACAGAAGTCCTCAAAGACAGCTTCCATCCTCAATTCGATCCCCTACTTAGAATTTCCCTATCACGCATTCGATTTCGCTGGCCGTTCCTAATCTCGCGTTGAACTCTCCAACAACAAATTAATGGAAGCGAATTTCGCTATGGATTACTTATAAAACTGCCTGGAGAACGCTTTTGGTTTGCTCTCACCTGCTGCGCAAGTTGGTGTGTGACAGTTGATAGCGCCGACTTTTCACTGACGTGGTAGACAACTGTGGACCACCGACTCCCGGTCAACGCTACTTGGAAAAAGGCGAAAGCGCCGATAGATTAGCAGAACCCAAGTTCTTACACCAGTCTCGTGTAAGCTCAGTTATACCATTCATCTAAAAATTTCTCACAATGATCATATTGCCTCCAACTGCTCTATAGGAAGAAATAATAGCAGCTTTTCGGTCTTTTTAAATTTCTGACCTGCAGAGCAACAACCAATATAATGAAAACTTCAATAAGAAGTAAAACTATACCTGCATTTCTTTGGGAAGTACATTCTTATCGAACACGTTGTCCATTGCCTCTCGGCCTACTGATGTATCGAGCCAAAGCTACTATCCTGGGAAACTTGTAAACGCAAACAATGGAAAAAAAAAGGTGCACATCACAAGCATTACAGGCATCGAATTAAGAATAAGATAAGAGATCGGGCTTCACATAAACTACAATGGTCACACATAAATGTCTCTTGCGAAGAGATGTACAAAAAAATGTTACGATCTCCTAATAATCACTCTTCCATAAGTGAATTGATAAATCTGACCCAAGTCCAGACGAGGCTATTATGTTTTGATTCGGATGACAGTCCGTGGCCACAACGACATCTTGCTGACAGTCGATCGTCTGAACAATTTCCTTCGTCTGCAGGTCCCAGATGTAGATTTTCTTGTCCTCTGATCCAGATACGATCCATTTTCCGCCCGTCACAGAGAAATTAGAAAATATGCAGTACCTTTGATTAATATGGCCAGTGTAAGTCTTCATACACTTGTCTTTAATGAAATCCACTATTTCAAGAGTGCTGTCAAGTCTCGAAGCCAAGATGAACCTGCCATTCGGTGAGAATTTAACGAAACTCAGTGGAACATTTTCACAGACTGCTACCATCTTCAGAAACCGACCATTCCCGGCTTCCCAAATTCTCACAAGACCATCATATGAACTCGAACATAGTAGGATTCCGTCAGGACTGAATGAGACCGCTGAAACAGTATCGGCGTGAGCAGGCTGGACTTTATTACAGAGTCCTGTGCGGAGATCCCAAATCCTCACAGTCTTGTCGGACGATCCTGTGGCGACCACCGTACACTTCGGATTGTATGCGCAACAAAATACGCAACTAGTGTGACCTTTGAAAGTTTTGATGCACTTCCCAGTCTCCACCTCCCAAATTTTCACCGTTTTGTCGTCTGACGCAGAGGCAAGGAAAAGCGAGTCCGGACTCCATGCAACGTCATTGATGCCAGTTTTGTGTTCAGTCAACGTCTGCATAAGTTTACCGTCGTTTGCAAACCACACCCGGATTGTCGGTTCTGCCGAACCTGAGGCCAAATACACACCGTTTGGTGAAAATTTCAAAGAGGATATAGGTTTCTCATGACCATTCAACGTCATTAAAAGAGAATAGTTTGGCAAACCAGGCTGAGCTGAAGGCGCCTGCTGAATTGTAATGGGTAAAACTTGAGCGGTTGGTTTTGAGATGCCACCGGATACTTCAGCTGCGTCCGACAGAGACGTTTTATGGATTTCATTTCCAGTAGCTGTATTTGAATTCTCGCCTTCTATATTCATAGCCTAAGAATACAAAAAATTTGGTGGAGACCTCAAAAACCTCGAGAATACGAGACGTAGTCGATGAATAAACGGAGTGAAATAAATAGGTTAGAAACCTTGTCGAAAAAAAAACAGCTTGTTGTAACTGCTTTATTTCAGAACATAGGGTAGCTTTTTTTTTTTACAACATCCCGTCCACTGAGAATCATTAGAAACACGCTGTCAACACAATATACACAAAAAGATTTACATTCTTTTCTTCTTGGTCATGGGTCTTTCAGACATCTCTGGAATACCGCCTAAATTACATAAGCAATCTCAATCAAACTAGCCTTTGCAAAAATAGATAGCTATTTGACGATATAAGAAACTTACTTACTTTGATGGCCAGTCTTCACGAGTTTTGCGGGCCACAGAACAATTTCCGTTCGTTTTTTTTTTTGCCTTGCAATTGTCGTCCATATTGGTACTCCGGCTCGAGCATGGTGTCATCTGCTAAGCCCATTCCATAGTTCACTATTCATTTCGTCCATTTGTGTAATCAGTTTTTCTTATTATGTGACTGGTGCAACTGTTTCGTGATCGATGTATACTCTCCTGGAACAGCTTGTCGTAACTGCTTTATTTCAGAACATACTCTACCTCTTTTAACAACATCCCGCACACTAAGAATCATTAGAAACACGCTGTCAACACAATATACACAAAAAGATTTACATTCTTTTCTTCTTGGTCATGGGTCTTTCAGACATCTCTGGAATACCGCCCAAATTACACAATCAATCTCGATGAAACTAGCCTTTGCAAAAATAGATAGCTATTTGACGATACAAGAAACTTACTTACTTGGATGGCCAGTGCTCACGAGTTTTACGGGCTCCAGAATAATTTCCATTCGTTTTTTTTTGCCTTGCAATCGTCGTCCATGTTGGTACTCCGGCTCGTGTATGGTGACATCCGCAAATTCTCATCTGGGAATGCAAGTGGTTGATGTTAGCAACGAATACGAACGCTCATCGTCTGGATAGCCTTCTTATTCTTCTATCTTCTTATTATGTGACTGGTGCAACTGTGTTTCGTGATCGATGTATATTCTCCTGGACCGCGAACATGGGATAGTCGTTCAGGATCTAAGCGGAGCAGTCTGGCTATACGTCGTGAGTGCAGGCTAAACTTCAGAAGACATCGTTCAAGTGCTCTAGGAAGGATGTTAATATTTCTTGACATCATTGATGTACCTACCCACGTCGCTGCTGCATAAGAGAGCACTGGCAAGACTCTTGAATCGAAAAGCTGATCACGAAATTTTGAGTAAATTAGATCAGTGGTTTCCTTGAAACGCACGAATGTGGCCCATGCTACTCTTCTTCTATTTAATCCTTTTTTATGCTGTTCTCCATATTCGCTGAACGTGCAAGGTACACGTAAGAGGTGACTTGTGCAATTCAAGAACGTCATGAACAGGCTCTTTTCCGATCTATGTGCAAGCCGATCTTTATTCTGGTTCGTTGAGCTCAGAGAGCATCATCTCTGCTTCACTGGTGCTTCTCTCTACGAATGATAATCGTTTCGACATATTGGGAAAATGGGAAGTCCGCTTTGTTGTGCCCGCATATAAAAGAACATCTAAATACGAAACCTAGAAAACGCCAAAGTAACCCTTTAGGCACACACAGGGCACAAAACCACAATGGTAATGATTTTGAAGTGACCGCCCGCATGCCGGTTTAGGAATGAAAAACATCGATGCGCAAAACACTTGAAGGGTTTTGTATAAATTTCAAACGTCCAAAGATGAACCGGATAGACGAGTGCCTCACTATAGCACGCGACCTTGTGAATTTTTTCAAATGGACTTTTTGACCTAGGTGGATGTCGCTCGTCGGCCATCCTACGTGAACAACACGAGCGCAGTCCCACTCATAACAGTGCGGTGAGTAGTATTTTTGATCAATATCGCCTTTATTTACATGTTAGATCCTCATTAGGACTACATATATTTCCCCGAATTAAAAGGCTATCCTTATATAAAGTACATCCAGGCACTAAAGAAGACGAAGTCGTCGGAACGTTAGCCATCGAACCACAGCACAACAACAATAACGGAGACAACTTATACCAACCATGCACCACAGCAAGAAGGGTAGCTCGTAAACATAAAACATAAAATATAGACTTTCATAAACCTAAGAGAACCGCGTTCCCTCACAACCACAACATTCTACCTTTAAAAACATTCAACAGAGAAAATGAGAGAGAAACTGGATACAAAATGGCTAAAATAGAACAATTTGCAAGATATTCCTACATTTTCAGAAATTTTCGGAATGGTCCAAAGCAAACCTTACCAGCTTTCTTATTGAAGAGTTAAAAATTAAGATTACTTGTCATAGCCCATTCACCTTGATGATCTGTAATATCCTCATTTGGAAGATGATTATAGTTCATTCGAGAAGCTTTTCCAGATTTTCACCTAAATATGATAAAGGTTAACTGTCCAATCCAATAAACACCATTGATCGGACAAAAATCTGAGGATCATTATCTTAAAAACCAACTGTCATTAAACTTCGGTAACCGCAACCAATAATATTCAGTATAATTGAGCTGACACGAGGTTACTATAGAATGTTCCATTTGGATAACGTTTCAACGTCTTCGTCTTCTTTAGGGCTGCACTGATTCGACCTGATGGTGCAGAAGTGGTTGCTGTCG
>MQTX01000183.1:0-30984 GCA_009735665.1 Angiostrongylus cantonensis | reverse complement strand
AGTCCTTTGTGGGACGATGACATGGATTTAATACGATCCACACCTTCAATAATATCGTAAAGGTCGGCTTTTGAGGACATTGTTCTAGCTTTATGGGTGCAGAGTAAGAAGAAGCCTCAGGTGCGTCGTTAGCGTGCACATTTTGTCCGTTTTCAATGAAGCCTTGTGCATGCAACACGAGGCTTGGTCGCCTTGCACTGATTTTCTCACCGCCCGACGTCGTACATGGGGCCAATGCGCGGGGTACTCAAGCCGGCATCCTTGCTGCTTTAGCCGAGATGGCTCCGTGGTGTCCCGAGGCCAACCTAATCCAAGCTGTATGATTGAGCTGACTTGAGGTCGGTATTAAAACTTTTATTCTGCCGATGTGACGGCGCCAAAAAGCACCAACTACAAAAGAACAAATTGTCCGCCCAAAGCAAAACATACTGGACGCGGTAGTCTACTGACACCTGCCTTCTGGGAAAGTGCATTGCTGAGTGAAATTAACCACTCGAGCGGTGCTCTCTCCACTAGATTCTACTCGATGCGACAACGAACGTTTAAATTACGACAGTAACCAGCTGCGGACCACCGACTCAGGTCAACGCTACTATGAAGAAGGCGAAAGTGCCGATACATTAGCCGAATCCATGTTCTTACACCAATCTCGTGTCACCTCAATTATACAGAATATTACTAATCTGAAAATTTCTCAGAATGATCATATTGTCCCCAACTGCTCTACAGGAAGAAATAATAGCAGCTTTTCGGTCTTTTTAAAATTCTGACCTGCAGAACAACAATCAATATAATGAAAACTTCAATAAGGAGTAAAACTATACCTACATTTCTTTGGGAAGTACATTCTTATCGAACACATTCTCCACTGCTGCCTACTCGAAGTTCTTCTAATAAACGTCATCCTCTCCGTTAAGATAATACGGATAAAAATAAGACTTTTGCAAGAACTTGCATTTATCCTTGATAGGCTAAAATGATAATCGTAGAAAAAAATGGCAAAAAAAAAATGTCGTTCTATTACTGCGAGCAAAATGAGATTATCGTAAAGAAAAAGCATAACACTTTCTACTATAAAGGATAAAAGCATAAAGCTCTCGGCGTTGATCAAACGTTGAGGAATGCGCCATGCATTCGACTTCATTAAGCACCGTTTGGAGGTGATTGGATGCATATTTGGCCTTCACAATAACTCCTCTTGGCCTACTGATGTATCGAGCCAAAGCTACTATCCTCCCAGACAAATCTGATACTAATTTCACGATCCCGAAAGGATGGAAAGATTGGTGGGCCATGGGTGCGGAGATCGATTTCACGTGTGTGCTGCAGGATCCCTCCAACCACTCCGCCACACGGGTTTTTTTCTGCTCTAAAAGCTGTAATGGATGAAAAGCGAAACTGACCTGATTGATGAGAATTCCGGATTTGCGCGCAAATACCTCACTCGCCACATTCGACTTTTTCCTTTGCTGCATGTTCATTTACTTTTCTAGAACTACAAGCAATTATCACACCAATCAATATGTTTAATGAATGAGAAACTCACCTATTTCTCTCTGGACCTTCATCCGATGTAATTTTCCAGATTGGTAGGCCGCACGCCTTGGAGCATTTCAATTATATCCGGTTGAATCTGTGAGCATCAAAGAAGGCTTTATCTCGGCTACTTCACTATCCTACTGAGCCGTTATGAAAGCTAATTGTTCCTCATAAAACTCCCACGTTAAAACACGATCGATGGTCAGGGAATTCGAACTGTCTAATGGCGATTCGAGAAAAGAACGAGCGAAGCCTCCAAGAGGCACTGTGAATTGCTTCTACTAATCGTACATAAGAGGGAAGAACAGGACTGTCGAAGTCTCAACTATTCAGAAACTCTACTACGATTTCGGCGTCCTAATGCCTGAACGTGTCCGGTTTTTCTAGTAAACGAGACTTGAACTATGCTGCTCCTTTTACAATCAGCACCGATCATCCCCATCATTACCCCACTTCCACTTTGATTCGTAGTTTTTTTAGACTAAGCAGATGTTAAATTTACTTCCGAACTCAGGTTTCCCGACGATCCTTTCGCGATCTACTATTTCCCTGTTTCTAGACGAATAATGTTATTGTTGATGAACTTCGACACTCACTGTAAAAAGCACTATCATAATCTCGATAGAAGAAAACTGTAGTGGAGACCCATTTGAAATCTCATCGCTTTAGAGACCTGTAGATGACCACTGGAACGCCTGCTACACTCTTGTCGAGTTAGCTGAAGACCACGGACTCCAATAACAGAACATGACGAGACCAGTTCATTTCACGCGACTTTCGAAAACTTGTCTTCCTACGAAACCTTAATTCTAAATACAGCAGTAACTTGAAGTAGTTAGTTCCACCATCAATTTCCGAAATAAACCACCAACAGTCACACACTACGCATATTTTCCTCGTAATAGTATCTGGTCCTTACGACCACAGTACTGATTCGTTCATGATTAGAACAAAAAGAAAGACTCAAATGTCCAAAATCCCAAAAACAGATGCTGATGAGGACCAAACCGCTACATGCAGCCTCCGCCCAAAATGAAATGTTTTAATGAAGCACTTAACGATGATAGCCAGTACACAACTGTTTCGCAAATATCAATAAGATCAGCAACAAAGTTTGGATGAACCCACAGCCACCGATGCTGCACTCGAAATACACCGACAAATGCAGCTGTGGATCAATGGAAACCACGACAGTCACTAGTGCCACCACCTTAAGTGTTCTTCATTCCAGCGATGTTGTAAAACTGTCGATGAAGAAGCCGACTTTGAATGGGATGACGAAAATTCCACGCAGTCCCATTGGCTCATGAAAGCCGAAAGCCTCCGATCGAGCACCATTTCTCTACGATTCTATTCATTGATCACATTTTATAAAACACTGAAACCTTAAAGTATGCACTCTCCATATCTCTTTCATGCAACTGTTACATAGAGATCGATTATCGACTTCATTAAGGAAACTTGTAAACGCAAACAATGGAAAAAAAAAAGATGCACATCACAAGCATTACAGGCATCGAATTAAGAATAAGATAAGAGATCGGGCTTCACATAAACTACAATGGTCACACATAAATGTCTCTTGCGAAAAAATTTACAAATAAATATATGATCGCTTAAAAATCACTCTTCCATAAGTGAATTGAAAAATCTGATTCAAGTCCAGACGAGGCTATTATGTTTTGATTCGGATGACAGTCCGTGGCCACAACGACATCTTGCTGACAGTCGATCGTCTGAACAATTTCCTTCGTCTGCAGATTCCAGATGTAGATTTTCTTGTCCTCTGATCCAGATACGATCCATTTTCCTCCCGTCACAGAGAAATTGGAAAATATACAATATTTTTGATTAACGTGTCCGGTGTAAGTCTTTAAACACTTCCCCTTAATGAAATCCCATAGCTTAAGTGTGCTGTCAAGCGTCGAGGCCAAGATGTACTTGCCATTCGGCGAAAATTTAACGAACGCCACTGGAGGATTATCATCGTCCACGAGAGTCTTCACACACTGACCATTCGCTGTTTCCCAAATCCTCACAAGTCCGTCATATGAGCTCGAACACAGTAGGGTTCCATCACGATTAAATGACACCGCTGAAACAGGATCGGCATGAGCAGGCAGGACTTTTGTACAGAGCCCTGTGCGGAGATCCCAAATCCTCACAGTTTCGTCGAACGAACCTGAGGCGACCATTGTACATTGAGGATTGTATGCGCAACAAAATACGTAATTAGTGTGACCTTTGAGTGTTTTGATGCACTTTCCCGTTTCCACTTCCCAAATCCGCACCGTTTTGTCGTCTGACGCAGAGGCAAGAAAAAGCGAGTTCGGACTCCACGCAACGTCGTTGATGCCAATCTTGTGTCCATTCAAGGTTTGCATAGGTTTACCGTCCTTTACAAACCACACACGGATAGTCGTATCTGCCGAAGCTGAGGCCAAATAAACACCGCAAGGTGAGAACTTCAATGAAGCAACAGATTTCTGATGACCATTCAACGTCATTAAAAGCGAATAGTTTGGCAAACCAGGCTGAGCTGGAGGCGCATGTTGAATAGGAGTGGGTGCAACTTGAGCAGTTGGTTTTGAGATACCACCTTCGGGCACTCCAGTTGCGTCCGATCGAGCTTCATAAGGTTTAACGTCAGTAGCTGTACTTGAATTCTCAGCCTCCATTTTGATAAGCTAAAAATAGCAAACAAATTTTGTTGATGATCTCAAAGCTCAAGAATGCGAGATACGAGTGATGAATAAATGTAACGAAGTATATAGGTTAGAAACCTTGTAAAAAGAAAGAAGCAACATTTCATAACATTTTTATATGAGAACAGTTTTAAACTATTTCTTTTTACAATATCCAGTACACTGAAGATCATTAGAAACAGGCTGTTAACACAATATATACACAAAAAGACTTAGGTTTTTCTTTTCTTGGCCGCCGGTCTTTCAAATATCGCTCGAACACCGCCTAAATTACAGAGTCAATTCCAATCATCCTGTATGGGGAAGAGATACCTATCCGACCCAATAAAAATAAGGTAATTAAAAAAAAGCATGTGCATTTTCAAACTTCACATAGCAGTGTTCCCTCACAATCACAATTTGTTGCGGTGAAAAACATTTAAGAAGAGAAAATATCAGAAAAATTAAATGCCAAGTGGTTAAAATTAAGCAACTGGGAAGTCATTCCTATACCTTGTGAGATCTCCGAAATTGGCAAAAGCAACGCTTACCAGCTTTCTTATTGAAGAACTGAACATTGAGGTTATTCGCACTAGCCCATACACCTTGATGATCAGTAGTATCTTCATTTGTAAGATGAGTATACTTCGTTCGAGATGCTTTTCCAAAGTTTTTCACCTAAATATGGCATGGGGTAAACTGTCCAATAAATCTAAAAATCTTTCAGAAGAAGAATTGTCTTCAAAGAGTGTTCATATTGTGCTTAAGTAATCTTTAGGAACAAATAATAGTAACTTTGTTTTAGGGTTTTAAGACTCCGATCCTCACAGCAACGACCAATTTAACTAAAAGTTTAACAAAAAGGGATGGCTTACCTGCATTACTTTAGGAAGTACAGTCTTATCGAACACGTCGTCCGCCGTCGCCTCAGCGAAGTTTCTCTTATATACCTCATCTTCTTCATCAAGATAGTATGCACCGCGATGGTAATACTTTTGCAAGAATTTATATTTACCCTTGATGGCCTAAAAAAACTTTTTCTAAAAAATAACGAAAAATGTCACCGGCTCTCTCCTAGCAAACTGAGACCACCTTAAGAGAAAAGCATTCCATTCATCTCCTATAAAAGTTATAACAAATGAAAAGGTGGAACTAACTTGGTTAGTGATAATTCTCGGATTTGCGCGTAAATATTTCACTCGCTCCTCTTCTGTCATATTGTGCACACGCTCATATTCGGCTTTTTCCTTTGCCGCATGCTCACGTTCTTCTCTAAAACCACAACCAAATATCGTACACATCAGAACGTTCAATGCATAAGCAATTCACCTATTTCTCTTTAAACGCTTCATCTCACGCAATTTCCAGGATTCGTAAGCAACATTTTCACTTTCGTCATCAGTAGGCACTGAACTAAGTTCGATGTTTTCTTCCTTTTTTCGCTTTTCCATCTCATCTTCTTCACGTAACACTTGTTGGACAAGCTGAGTTCACCATCAAAAATAAGAATAGTTGTGACGGAAACTTTAGAACTATATTAACTAACTCGTATGCTATCTTTTTTTCGCTCTTCCTTCTTCCGCTCCTCCTCTTTCTTCAATTGTTCTTGTAATTGTTTTTCCTTTTCCGCCTCAATTAGAGTAATACGGTCTTTCTTTCGGACAAATACCTAAAATAACTAGTGTTATTACCGAGAAAGAAAAAAAAATTTCGAATCCGAATCGAAAATATCGAATTGAAGCATAATAATAAGGGCACAGAATAAACTCTAAGTGGCGAAAAGCTTATGAATGAATCGCTAAAGCAGTAATACAAAGCACTTTTGGTCCAAAAAGGGAAGACAAAATTGACACACAAAAAAACTCACTGGTTTTAATCTTGGCAGTGTATCGTCTTCCTCCTCTTCGCTTGATTCTTCTTCACTTTCCTCTTCTTCCTCATCTTCTTCAACCTCTTCTTCTTTAATTTCTTCCTTAAACATATAGGAAACTGCAAATATTAAGAAGGACCGAATTCTACAACCTTCACTGACTTTTGCCTTAATTTCTTCCAATTCCCTTTGTTTGGCACGTTCTCGAATCATCATTCGACGTCGTTCGAATTCCTCCTCGTCACTCCCAGCGTCGTCATCTTCCTAGACGAAGTAAATTAAACATCCATACAACGTTAAACCATACTCTCCATTACCAAATTAGCAAGACTTTGTAACACAACAGATACATTACAATCATGGTGGCCAAACCTCCTGCTGTTGTTGTTCAAGATCCAGTCTTCTCAAACGCGCTCGTTGTCGGCGTTGTTCAATAGCTTCAGCGTCATCTTCTACATCTTCTTTCTTCAAAATCTAAAAAAATAGCAGCTTCGCAGTGCAGCAACCAGGTGACACAGCCTCGCAAATATAAGGTTGGAATGAAAGTTCACACCAAATTACGGCTAGAATTCCTTTTCATTGTTAGCTGTAAACTAATATCGGAATGAGTAGGGCGACCGGAAAATTCCAGCCATAATGCTCCTCCGTTAGCTGTTCCGCAAAAGCAATCTATAATGAAACCCAAAGAGAAGATCAACGCCGGTTACCTTTAGCGTGCATGAGATATCATCTGGCTCAAACGCTTTGACTAAGATTACACGAGTTGTGAAAATTTGCTTCGGCTGGTCATTTTTGATGAAAGCACTAAGCAGGAAACGCCAGCTACATCTGTGCCCATCTAAGCTGCTTCCCTTCACTTTCTTCCCTTTAGAAAGGATCCTACTATTCGGCTTGTTATATAGTCTTCGAACAGTTAATAGATTAGTGTTACAGCCCATTGTCTTCTTGGAAGTGGCGATATCCGAGCAGTAAGCCAGCAGACTTCCCTCCGATCCCTAACGTTTGATATGTTTATGCTAATAACATAGCCATCTCAGACTTCCAGTAGAAAATCACGCTCGAGTAGTATTTTAAATATGCTAATGAAAGAGCAGAACAGAGCTTCACATTTCAGACGCAGCCAAGTACTCAACCACACTGGAAGATGACTGCTGCTAGATTACGAAACAAATGGAGGAAATGTTAGCATTTGCAAAAACATGTTAAGAGGGATCACCTAAATATCTAAGTTTAAACAAGTAGGTATATTGTCATCAAATAGGAAACAACTATTGTACCAAAGGTAGATGACTCTGGCTGCCGTTTCCACATTGGCGCTACTGTACTGAACACACGCGACTTCGATAGGACAGCTGACTCGTACCTCGAACCACCGGCACATCAATTTGACGTACTGTCGCAGTGCGGTCTTGTTGGACGAAGCATATTAGGACAAATCATGATTGACCCATGCAGCGAGTTAATGTGAACTGCTATTTGACTTGCACTAACAAGACCTCTCGGGGAAGATTGTAACGATGAGAGTTTGGCCTGACAGGAAAACACCTAAACGCCCTTCGTGTTTTTAAACTTTTTAACGCGGACAAGTCCGACGACTACGAGCACTTCGAAAATGTCCTCAAGTCAAAACGTCAACTAATCGGTGTCAGATACCCGGTATTTCTGCAAGCGTTACTAAGAACTAGCAAAAAAAAATATGGTATTTTCCCCTTAACAGTGGCAGCAAATATGTCGACGATTAGTGTTCTGAAAAATAACACGTAAAATGAATATGCTCTCAAATATGACCATACTTTATATATTAATATTAACTACAGCTTACGAGATTTTGTTTACTAACTAGAAGTTTACTTTGACCTTGTATGGTTAACGTCATTTACACATTTTCGTTTTACCTGTGGAATCAGTTTTCACTACCGCGATTGTATAATAATTCTCATGACAAATCCCACCTCGGGTTCATCAATTATACGCCCACTTGTTTCCTCGTGATGACGATCACGACGTCTATGGTCGCGATCGTCCTCCTTGTCTCGTCGATGACGATCCTTCGGACGTTCCTCACGATCGAATCTACAGTACAAACGCAATAAAACTGAAAAATCCCCAACGAGGGCATCGACAAGATGGCGCTCACTTGGCCAGCAATAAAATATTTGTGATATGATTGAGAACCCCAAACACTTCAATTTTAGACTACGATATACGATCCTAGATTATCTAGGGAACATTAGTGCTATAATATAACAAGAGATAAACATTGGTCAGGTGCCCTATGTGTCCAACTCGTTTTCCAACATACAAGAACTATTTGCGAAAATTTGAGATCAGGATTTCTTAGAATCAGGTAAACCTCTAGTGTTTTTGAACAAACGGTAAAACTCTGGATTCCTTTCAACGGTTTACCGCCTCATCGTGAATGCGAGGTGTTCCTGCATGTAGGCCTACGATGTAGAGCGAGAGATTCGTCCTCCCAGCAGGGTCTCTCAAGCTGAGAAGGAGTCCGGCATTTCCATCAGGGAGCCCAGATAAAAGTAAACCAATACCAGGATCCACCACCGTCCTGGTGTCAAATTAGTCGCATGGTGACAAATCTCCCCCTGATCCACATCGGCTTCGACTGTCTATGCTGGTGAAGACCTAGCACAGGCTTTGGCTAGGTCGACTTCATGACTTCAAGGAACCACAACGGCTAAGCCAGAAAAAGTCCAAAAAATGGAAATTATTCCAGGGTCCGCACAACCAGGGAGAACGACCCGTCCAAGTATCTAAGTATCCAAAACGGTGGATTGAGGAGTTGCATGCTATACATTAAGTGCGTTACTAGTAGTGCAAAAAGTCTCCGTACGTTTTTCCCACTGAATGTAACGAAAATTTCATAAGCCGATGATTATAAAACGACAATAAGATATAAATGACCAACACAAAGAATACTTCTAATGATGGACCAAGCGTCACCGTTAGTCGTAACTACTACCACACTCATCTCAAAAAGCAGTACTGAACTGTTACAATCCCTGCACTGCAGATCATTTAAATATAGCAGAATTTAGCAAATATTCAGTCACTGCCATTACCTGTGTGGGAAAATTGAATACAGAACAACTACGGTTCACAAGCAAAACACACTTTTGAAGGACACATGGTTTAGTTACCCAAGCATAAAATCTAATAGCAGACTAAAATTAAGGCTGCAAAAAGAATAGAAAAATACCAAAATTGGTAGAACTATTCAAAGCATTCCATAATGAAGCTTGTACTGAGATTCTAAAGAAGATATCCATAGTGTAGAAATGATATGTAGCAAAATAGACAATACCAGGTTTCATAAAATAGCTAGCAAAGTAGTTATAATTGCTACTGGAAGGTAGATTGAACGCAGAAACTCGATTCTGAGCGAGTTGCAAAAAAATAATGTCACCACTAATTGTCTTTCCTCGAAATTCAAGACTTATTCCTTTCCAATACAGTTAAAAAATATCAAAATATCAGCATACATAGGTACCTGCTTTCACGACGTCTTCTGTCGTCCTTTGCATCCTCATCTGACTCTGAACCGTCCTCTTTCGCATAATTCGGCCTGAGAAATCCTCATAGAATCACTGTGTATCTCTAGTTCAAAAAAATATAAAAAAATAAAAGTTGCTCTCACATTTTTCCAGCGATATATCGTTGTACTTTTACTTTTTGCATGACCAATTGTCCTTTCTCATTTCGGACCTGCACAGCTCCCAAGGTTGGAAGACGCTGAGGTCCATAACTTCGCTGATCACCTTCACGTTGTTCGAAACGAGGTATATATTCCCCCATTCTAAATATACTCAATGAAAAATTAGAAACAAAACTTATGAACGAGTATGAAAAAGATAGGAATCGATCGAGCAGCGAAAAAGAAGGGAGCAAAAGATATCCTGAAGGCGTACTACTTGCACTGTAGTCAAGCAACCACAAAGGTTCAGATCATAAAAAAATCATAATGGGATAAACAGAATAGTACGCTTAACAAAGCACGGTTAAGTTAGAATTAGAACAGAAATAAGAGGTTTTTCATCAATGGAGAATACAGCAACAACCTCGTCTTAGCTTATCAAGGATGGAGTGAATTAATTGATCAATGCCGAGGTTAATAGAAAGTCGGTCTTGGAAATTACCCAACAACGCGCTCGAACAAAGCATCACGTGAGAAAAGTCAGCAGCTTTGCAGCCATTACAGCCAAATAGTAAAACAGAATACGTTGTTTAGTTGTTCAGCAATCGCGAGGCTGTTATGCAGCATACATTTACTTCCATAGAAAAACACACAATACAATACAACACAACAGTAGCTGACGTTTCGGCAGTATCGCCTTCTTCAGAGCCTGGAAGGGTATGCTGATATACAATTTATTAGGCCAAACACTTCAATAACACTTACAGTAAGACGAAAAACTTCATGGCAATTACATGATCAGCAGCTTCTCGAAAAGCTCACCGCTTTTTACGTGACTTCCAATGAGGAAGATCAGAACACCTGGTCATAGTCGTGCATGGTTGATGACTGCGCCACCCCACAACAGAAATTGATCCAAAGATACGGGGCCAGGTCGCGTGTCACCTCTGGGCATATGCGACTATAATCGGCTGTTCTAACCCTCGTCATTGGAAATCACGCAAAAAAAAGCGGTGAGTTTTCGAGAAGCTGTTGATCATGTAATTGCCATGAAGTTTTTCGTCTTACTGTAAGTGTTATTGAAGTGTTTGGCCTAATAAATTGTATATCAGCATACCCTTCCAGGCTCTGAAGAAGGCGATACTGCCGAAACGTCAGCTACTGTTGTGTTGTATTGTATTGTGTGTTTTTCTATGGAAGTAAATGTATGCTGTATAACAACCTCGCGATTGCTGAACAAGAAAACTACGCATTCATATTCCAATGTCGAGGTTAATGGAAAGTCGATCCTGGAAACAGTGAAACAGAAGTTGAAAACATAGCACAGATTACTTTTAGAAAAGCAGTTGCAATTTCAAGAATCCTGAGTACCAAATAGCAGTGCTTAAAGCGATAGCTGTCCAGGTTGACGTCTACAAAAACATCACCCGCAATTACAGAAATACTCTCTCGTTACCTATTACCGTATATCTAAAAACAAAGATTTTAAATCAATTGTAGCGAAGTTTTCAAGTTATTTAAAGTTTCATTTCAGTTTGATTTTCTTTTTATAGCAATATAAGTGAAGGTATAGGTGCACCAACTCTCATTTATCGTTTAGGTGAAAATTCTAAGACAGTCGGGTTACCTACGCTCGGAATTTGCGCATGAGCTGTCTTTTCGTTTTGCATTTTGAGTAAATCGATCATTTGTAATGTTTGAATAATCGACTAAGTCCTCACCAAGTTGTTGTTAAAGCTTATTCCTGGGCGGTGAGGCCATTGATAGCCACGGTCTTTCACGGGCCACTTTCCTCCAACTTCTGTGAGAGGTGTCTTCTCCTTGACTATTTGTCAGTTCGTTTCTTCACTGCAGCTTGTAACTGACTTATTTTTTATCGTATTTATTCACCATAGTTAGAATGGTGTGTTTGACTAGTTGGTAACAATGTTTCTTCCATTGTTGTGACATTCTTCAATCCCTTTCGGTTTTCTATCGTCGCCGCATCGTCATGCACAGACGATTTTTGTCCTTTTCGACTTTTTTTTGACCTTCTAATTTCTAAAATACTTTTTTTACATCGAGAAGTTTCGCCTGCTCAAAATTCTATTGAAATTGTTGTGTGTTACCCAGCTGAGAACAATAGTGATCTCGAACACCATAGATATTAAGATGAAAGCTGAGCAATTTGTTTTTTCGCCGTAAAGCAGTAATGCAAGACTTTTCCCTTTATAGTAGTTGAAGAGGGGACATGTTGCTTAGAACGATTGGGCCTCCATGGTACTGTTAAGATCCATCCTGGGAACTTCATCATTGTTAGTAAATTGGTGGTTAGAATGACCTGTGAACTGTTGCCACTGTTAGTTGTCGTGCTGATCGAGTAACATCTAATGGTTTAGTACATGGCCCTACTATCGTAAGTCCTTTGTTCCAACTGGTGACAGCAAAAATTTCAACAATTTCGTCTAACTAGTAAGCTTAATGACGTTGACGAGTATGAATTCTTTCCATGCAGATGTTTCGGAAGCCGAAAGTGAAAGGCGCCACAAGAAGGCGTACTGATGGTTGGGATGATAATCAAGATGCTGAAGGATCCACTACCGAATCTATCCAGAAAAAAGTTATCGCATCAGTGAAACTCTGCGACGACGACGATGTAGACACGCTGGTATCGAAGCCACCTGCACTTCTAAGTTTTGACAATGATGAAGGTACCGATATGGCATTGATAAGAGAGTAAAGCTTTAATTCCAGCGTAGAATCCAGAAGTCCTTCGTCTTTATAGTAGTTTAATATTGCGACAATCAAGCCGCTCTTTTAGGAGCAGACGCTGATTTTGTTATCAAGAAGAATAAGAAGAAGGTAAAAGAGCTGAAGAGACTGCAGAAACTAGAGGAGGAAGCGGTGAATGAGGCTGTCAAGGAAGAGGAAGACTTACAAAAAGAAAACGAGAAAGAGAAATACAAAAAGAAGAAAGATCGTGAGAAAGATAGAGACAAAGATCGCAAAGAGTCGAAGACCCGCTATCTCGATAAGTATCGTGATTGCTCGAGCAAGGTAATCACCATCAACACTTTCATTATTACTTTTCTCACTTTGGTCTTTTTTCACAGGTAAAGCCTCCACAGCCTGACAGCGACGAAGAAGCGGAACATGATTCGCATGCGAAGTTTCCTGGAACATTCGGTTAGACTACTCACCATATTTTACAATATTTTTTATAGCATGGCCAAAAAACTTCTTAACCCTTTGTTTCGCAACAATACAAACGAAAATATGGCATGTTTGGTTTATCCAGCTTCTATACCGGACTCACGTGCCGTCTATGAGGCGAAGAAAAGGCGTGAGCGGATGAGACGGGAAGGTGTTGACGGGTTCGTTTTTCACTGTAAATCATTGACATTTCGACTTTGCTGGTGTTTTTGCTACGTATTTTTTTTTGAAGAGTAATTCCACTTGATGACGATCAGAAATTGGTTGACAAGGGAGCGAGAGCTAGACTAATTCGAGAAGATGAAAACGACGATTCTGATGAAGAAGCGCCAAAGTGTGAATTGGAAATAATGCTTTATTTCGTTGGAGTTCCATTTCTGTTCAACCTTTATGTTTTTCTGTATGCAGGTTCTATTCTTCGAAAGATTTGCTTCGTAATGAAGAAGAGCGTCGGCGAGAAGAACAAGGTCACTTTCTTGAGCAAGAACAGGGAGATGAGAGGGATGCCGATGAAGAAGCCGATGAATGGGAAAAACAACAAATACTTAAAGCAGTCAGCAGGCATACGGTACCGTTGTTTGTTATTTTTTGTTTTATTGCTTGTTTTTTTGGTCTATTATGGTATTTGAGCACTGAAAATCCACTCTTTGCTATGCAAGCCTGGTGATAATATTTCTCAGTCATTTGTATATTTTAGATAGGCCAAATTCGTGCGGACTATGACAATTCTACACGCCTTTATCGTCAACGATTGCAAGAGTCTGCTGTAAGAAATTTTATGCCGTACATTTTCAAGTAGTGGCTAATAGTTTTTTGTGATTTGCTCAGATACCGGAAGCCACGGATATGGATATAGACATGGATGATATTGTGGAGAACTTCAGAACAAGAAACATTGGTGAGTTCTCATCTGCAGTGCTTATTTCCGTTTAACGATTATCGATATTGTAATATCCATTATAGGTCCTACAAGCATGGGGGGTCACATAACGGTGAATGATATTTTGTCGAAATTGAAGTCGGCGTATGTTTCGTTTTTTCCTCTCTTTCTTCCGCGTAGTATTTGGTT
Organism: Angiostrongylus cantonensis; assembly: GCA_009735665.1. Lineage (NCBI taxonomy): Eukaryota > Metazoa > Nematoda > Chromadorea > Rhabditida > Metastrongylidae > Angiostrongylus > Angiostrongylus cantonensis. The sequence goes on along the minus strand of MQTX01000183.1, from coordinate 16,981 downwards.
TTCTTCTCTTATGTCCATCTCAATATTGATGGCATTTAAAGTTTTTCCTTTAAGTCCTCTTCATGAATTTTTGTATTTAACACTTAGAGTGGTTATACCTATGTTGATTTCCAGTCATACGTGGGGGCAGGTAGGTCGGTTTGAATTGGTATGGAGCGGTGTTTCATCGTTTATTTTGCTGGACAGAGATTTTTTTTTTGCTTTGCTTCTTATATGCAGTAGGTTGCTTATCAAACAGTGCACCAGATAAACTATTGTCTACACCTAGCAATACTTAGAAACTGTTAATTTGGTGTTATGATTTGTCAAAACACAATGACTTGCTGGTGAAGGTGGGTGCAGAGATCACAGAGAATCGCAGATGAGGAGCAGATACGATACCTCTGATTCTCGGGGCGCTCCGCGTGAGTCCAAAGATGAGACCTTTATATCAAAAGAGAGGCGCAAAGATCTGCCAATCGCAAGATTACATATGGCTTTCATGTGAGCCGGTCGGCCGACGTGAATTTATATCAGCTCACAGCACTTACAGCGGAAAATTAAGCATTCTGCCAGGACCACCCTACACAATGTTGGCGTTTGACTATAAGTGCTAATATTGAGGTCATGAAAGAAATATTTATGACATTGTCTTTGTCTCGGTTTCTAAAAAAAGCACTCTAGCGTTGTTGATCGAGAGGAGAGGTTGAATACGAGGAGGTATGAGGTGAAGAAAATTGAGGACACTTTGGAGGAGAATAAAGCTACTATTGTTAAGGTACCTTTCTTTACATATCTTGTGTCATTTTCGGTTTTTTTGGCAACTTGTATTTCAGATGGAAAGTGATATACCACTATTAGCTAATAAATATGCCATGTATCAAGAGTTGCGAGCGTATTGTCGCAGTCTTCTAGACTGCCTCAATGAAAAGGTCTGTTTTTTGTTGGCTTTAGTGTTATTCTCGCAACCAACATCCGTATGCTAAGGTTTCTGAAATTAACGAATTGGGAGACAAACGTCAAGCCTTAGCAAAGGCACGGGTTGAACGACTAGCACGACGTCGAAGGCGTGACATGCGAGACGCATATAGTGACTGTGTGACTGCAGCAGCAGGGAAGAACCCATCGACAACTAGAACTCCTGATGCAATGATACGGGTAGCTGAGAGAGATGCGCGTAGGTGCTGTTTCGAAAAACATTTGTTTGTTTCTTATTTTTTATTTTCGGTCAATTCGGGTAGTAGTAGTGATACTGTTAATCACGAGTACGATTCTAGTCCGATCTGGCTAGGGTTTCACTCAGTCTTCCATCTCCGCGACGTCGGGAAATTGGTGCCAGACTTCTCTTGGAGCAGCTCGGTCTCTACAATCCATCTGGGAACACACGTGCAAGGCATTTCGAAGCCCCCGTTTTAATGCTATTTCATGAAGGTTCTAGAGAAACAAAAAGTAAAATGAAGAGCATTATCATACATGTAGTGTTGCTTGCCTTTCCCATCACAGGGAAACTCTGGAGCGTTAAAGGATATCTAAATATTTTGCTGGTCTGCACTGGAGTCGCTTGATGACTAGCAGGTTTTGGTGATGAGTAGTTGTCTGTGGAAATGAAGTATTTTCGTTAAGAGCCAGAAGACGCAGAGAGCGTGAAGGCACGCTTGCAGGTGTATCTCATGAGGAAGGTCTGAGTAGTGATGATGACGAACCGACAAGTCAGCAGCTGGCTGATCAACAAGCTGCAGGTGTGTTGATATTTTGGTACTCTTTTCCAAATTTGTGCATTTTTAGCAATGTACTAATCCCTAAGTACCATGAATTTTCATGCCTTACTTCCCATCTTTTTCATGCCAGATTGTAATATCAGAGAGAACTTTCTGATCGGTTTGAACCAGTTATCTCATTTATTTTGTTACTGATAATCTGAAATTAATATCCACTCTACTTTCATCAATTTAAATCAAAACTTATATCATTTTTCCAATGGTTTCAGCTGAAATTGATGTCGCACTACGCATGGTGTTCGTAGATGCCCTAGACGATTATGCACATCTTCGAAAAGTGCTAGATAGGTTAGCGGCTAATATTTTTCAGCTTGATTTATTGTTCTCTTAGTTTCCTTAATAAGTGGTTTCCTTAATGTGCTTCAGAATGATTGATTGGTTCGCTGTTGATAGTACGACATTCCAAAATGCCTATATCTCATTATGCATTCCAAAATTAGCTTCACCTTATGTAAGGATACAACTAATCACAGCAGACATCTTAAATGTGGGTTCGATTTGTTGTTTGTTTGACAACGAGATAGCTTCAGCTTAACTGGGTTCATGCCGACTTGTGCTCCCCAGATCAATCCAGTTGACGGGTTATTATTGACAGCACCTATAAGGTCAGTAACACGGCTGAGAGACAGGCGAAACGAAGGACTCGCATGGCGCGGTGGTGAGCGCGTTAGTCTCCGGAAAGGGTAGCGTGTTCGGTCTCCATCGCAGACACCAGCGGTCCGGTGTTTTGCAAATATCTCAACAACTTTGTCGTTTACTTCACGTATTACCCTGCCGTTAAAGATTACTAGACTGTAAATAAAAATGGACGGCATAGCTTTAATCTTATCACGTTCTGCTTCAGCGAGATGACTTTATTTTGTCGTCAATGCCATGGTTTATTGACTGTGTTCAAGCAGGAGAAGGTAACACCGACGTTGATTCGAAGCACGAAGTGGTCAAAGGAATTATTCCCCTTATAATTGAGAAAGTCGTCCTTCCGTATCTTACAGGTGCTTCCCAGTTGATGTTCTATAAAAATCTGCACTGTAACAACTTTTTGAGAGTTCAGTGCTTAAACTATTGTCAGGGAGCTACTAAAGAGCTTTCTTAATCTAGATGTGGTTAATGTTGAGTGGGAGCCCATGTCACTGAAGCAATCTAAACGATTGGGAGCCGTCCTTAGTGGTCTGTCTGACTATCCAAAGTTAAACCTCGAAGATAGCAAATCGTTTGCTGCTCTTGCGGTGGCTGTAAAGGCAAAAATTACGGCAGCCATCGATGACGACCTTTTTGTACCGATTTACTCAAAACAGTAAGTAGAGGTAAAATAGTTATTAATCTGATGTTAAAGTCCTATGAAATATTTTGTTCACTTTAGATCGATCAAAAATCCTGCAACAGGGTGCGCGGCGTTTTTGGACCGGCAGTATTGGGCTGCTATCAAAGTATGACTTTTTCAACTCCTCTTACAAGGAAGATTGTTTCCGAAATCTTTATTTTCTATTTCACTCTGAAGTGTCTAACATATACACTGCTCTTCGGTTATTAATTTCTACCTCTGTAATAGTTCGGTCCTAGAAACTAGGAAGAGCTAGGTGCTTTATTGCTCTCGCAACATTTTGCTTTCTAGCTGATTCGAGGTTTAAAAGCGTTTTCGTCGTTTCTTAATCCGGCTTCACGTCTTGAACTTGTGCTGGATGGTGTCATCAATCGTGTCTGTGTGGTTGCATTGGAGACAGGAATCTTAGATGATCTTTCCTGTGAGCGAAAGGTATTGTCTTGATACTTTTATTTAAACAAAATTTTAAGTTTTCGTATTTTGTCCAAGTGTTCTTTTTAAAATAGCGGCATCAGAACTGAGGAACTTCATCTTCAGGTGCGCGCTCTTTTAGCTGAAATTCCTGAAGAAATGATTGAGTCTGCCAAACCGGACTCTTTCCGAAATCTCATACGCTGTCTAGGAAAAGTATTAGAAGAGCAGAAGAATGCAGGGAGGTAGGATGACTGAGTATAATTCTTAGTTGACGTTCTTTATTACGTCTTATGTCCACTTTTTCCAAATGCTTTGTAATGAGATTTGAACAAGAAACGTTTAGGAGCTATTATCGAGAGGTACGGAAGTATGTGGAGAAATTGCAGAAGAAGACAGATGAGTAATATTTTTTGGAGCTAATTACTTGTAATTTCTTTGCGCAGTTTGCCAAAAATGATAAAAATTTCTTATGTGTTGTTTTGTTGTTTTCTGTACTGAGCCTTGCCCCTCTGACTTATCTATTTTGTATTTTCTTATTTTCACTGTCAATTAAATGGTACGTTAACAAATGAGATAAGTAGATATGTCGTGGAAACGTATGAATCTTGTTATTGATCGCTATGAGAATTTCGTAACAAATGAGTTACGTGAACTACGAAAACTTCACCGAATGGCTGAGAATCCAAAGACCGATTCGACATCTGTAAGAGATCAAGTTAGTTTTAGCCTTGTCGTATCTGGTTAGTCTAGTTTCATGTTATGGCATTAATGAGTTTTAAGGTGCTAATGGATCATATCCTGGCAAAAATGTGATTTTTGGATTCAGATTAATCGCATTGGACAACAACTTCAGTCAAGCTTTGCTCAGTTACTAGGAGAACGCGGGAATCTTAACTCCACAGAACAGGAAAATTTCGATTTACGAATAGAGCCGATTAGGTACATATATACATCAGTTGTTGAGTGAGAACGAGTCCATTACCTTGTGTCTGCCATGACTTTGATTATTATGTCTCCATATATGTGTGGGCGTAGTAAGAGACCTATTTGAAGGAAACAAATACAGACGGCTATTCATGCAACTAGTTCTCTTCATCCTTTGACTACAAAAGTTCTTTTCGATGAAGAAGACATCGATGAAACGAATCTCTATGAAGCTGAAACAAAAAGGTTAGTATGCACGGTGACATAAGACCATTTTGTAACTAGTAGTTTCTCCGCACGTAAATCCGAAGTGCAAATTGTGATACTGGTTTTAGAGTCAAGCACACCCAGTTTGTCCACAGTCATTAGTGTTCCAATCGTTATAACCATATTTAAATCTGCATTTGGTAATCAGAGTAGTCTTTACTTGATGATTGCTGTACATTATTCACCAAAAGCGAGGATGTCGTTATGATGCGTTCGTAACTGAAATGTGTTCCGTCTAGGTATATGAAGGAAAGCGATTCTCGTCTCTTGGAGATGAAAACAAAGGCAGAGGAAGCAAAAATGACTGCTGAGGCAACAGCTAAATTGAATAAGGTTTTTTTCAGATTTAAAATCACTGGGACTTTTTTTTCAGATAAATTGTTTCGCTTCCAGGACATGCGAGATTTAGAGGAGATATTCGCGGAATTGGCCACTATTATTCATCAACAACATGAAGTTGTTGACTCTATAGAGGTAAACTAAGAGGATTTCTACTTCAGTCATGACAACTGTGCGTTGTTACTAATCGGAGTTAATCGGCTATTCACCGATGTTATGCTGAAACCTCTAATATTGAGTTTGTAGTATTGTTGACTTGATGGCTGATGCGTAGTTTGCTCGTCAATGATTTAGGAGCATGTAGAGCGTGCCGCATACGACATCCGTCATGGAAATGAAGAGTTGAAGAAAGCTGTTAAGAACAAAACTAGCCATGTACGCTTGGTTTCTTCAGTAGTCTATTTCAAGTGCAATCTGTGCGAACTCAGCTTTTGTAGTTTTTTGTGCAAGTTACTATATCGTAGACAAATTAAGAACTGTAGTTTTAAAATATATTTCGACTTCTTTTATACATGAAATTTGTATCGGCAATTGTCGTGTCACATTACTACTACAGACTACAGTAACGGCGGCAGTGGTTGGTGGTCTGTGTATAGGTGGTCCTGTAGGAGTGGCAGCTGGTTCAGCGGTGGCTGGAATAAGTGCTGGCATCGCAGGACTTATTGCAGGTATGCATCTACTGATGTTGACTTGGTATATCCTTTTTCGAAGAGCACTTCCAGGTATTTATGGAGGCAAATGGTTTAGAAACTCACTACGGAAAGACTGTGACGTAAACAATTAATGGGACATTAATGATGACGCATGCTTTCTCTTACTGCTTTTCTACAGTTATTTCGTGCATATATTTTCTTCTTTGGGTTACTTGCATATACGAATGAACCGTCTTTACTACTTGTGCGGGTCTCAGCATAGTTTCAATTCATTTCTCTGTCGCGTCGTTCATGGTGGTGGTGTGCTTAGGATATGGTGACGTTAGCGAGGCATCTTTCGTCATCCTGAAATTATTGCCATCTGCGAGTGCACATGGTTGACGTTAGTTAGGAACACGTGCACTCATCGCTTAGGTGGCTTTTCAAGAGGACGCTTGCATTCTCATAGAGTCCGTTCCACTGTTTTTTTTTCGTCAATCTATCATTGTTGTTCATATATGTGATCGGTCCATTTGTTTTGCTATCGGTATATTCCCCTGGATTCCGAAGATGGGATAGGTTTCTATGGGTTGTTCGTAATTTACATGTACATAGTGAATTCTTAGCTTGTGTCCTCAGTTCTTTGTGATTTAGCATATCAGTCCGAGGAGTTTAATATCCTCTTTCATTCCACTAATTCCGTTGATGACATTGCTTTCAGTCTTCTTTAAACAAATTCAAGGTTATTGAACTAATGGCTATTACGAGTGCTAGACCGCTTCATTCATCGCCTTGTATTAGGATTCTTCGTAATTTACTTCGGCTTCGATATACTGCATTCGCTTGTTCTTTTTTCTTTTTTGAAAACTGTGCGGAGGACACTGTAGGATTTCTTGTGAAATATGGGTTCGCTGTAATTTACTTTTATAAATTGCTTTCGCCTGGTGTTTTGCAGAGAACACATGTGTTACAGACACAGGTTATATGATTTATTGCGTATTATATGTCTCTATTTTGTTAAATTCTCGGTGATATCAGATCTCCGCCTGTGAAATGGCGGTGCTGTTAGAAACTACCTTAGGAGATGTCGTCATTGATGTATATGTTAAGGAAAGACCAAAAAGTGGGTTACCAAGCAATTCTAGAAAATCTGCAGCAAATCGGAAGATTTTGTACGTATGTTGTTTAGGTTCACTTAATTTTATTAAGCTATGCAAAATGAAATACTATAATCTCTGCCAGTTTCACACCATCGAGGTGGGTTCAGGTATCCTTTGCTAATGTAGTTGTGATGATCACAGGCCTAAGTTCTTGGCAATCATTCTGTCGTAAAGATGTACTATTTTTTGCAAATTCTTGCTTTTTTGTCCTAGCATTCATTAATATTTCTACTAAAGACCGTATCAGAAATGAAAACTGTAGACTTGTATTGAAAGATTCTGAATGATTTCAATAAACAATGCATAACTAGATATACATTTGTACGACAATTTTTAGCAAAACTATATTGCTCAGACAGGTGACCCCACAGGAACGGGTCGAGGAGGAGAATCGATCTTCATGTAAGTGATGAGGTTTCTCTTTTATCTTAGTTTTCAAAAACTAAAACTGCCAAAAAACTGGAAACTAGAAGGGACGAACAAATTTATGAAGTCAACACGTCAGCTAAAAAAAAAAAGGAACCACTAACTCATTTATCAATGATGACTTTAGTAGAAAATTGGATCTAGAAGTTTAAAACGGATTTTTTTTTAGTTTTTATGTTTACATGATATCTTAGTTACTAATATTTCTTTTCCTCTTAGGAAGTTATATGGTGAGCAAGCACGATATTTTGAGAAAGAAGACCTACCAAAAATGAAGCACACGCGGATGGGTAGGACACTTGAGCTTTTGTATTGTTTGACTTTGTGTTCTTCCGAAAGCACCGGAGTTGTATTATTAAATGGGAGTACCATAGATTCACTCAAAGTGCTATTTTAATTGTAGGTGTCGTTTCTTTTGTAAATAATGGAAGCAATATGCTAGGAAGCCAGTTCTTCATCACGCTTGGCGAGGAGTAAGGTTTTAATTTCAAATTTATGATTCAGCTCCTGGAAATGTCATGATTTATGATGATTCCTCTTTAGGTTAGATTATCTTGACGATAAACACACCATTTTTGGACAAGTTACTGAGGGATTAGATACACTAGAGAAGCTCAACGAACAACTATGTGATGATGAACATAGGCCTTACAAGGATATAAGGTCAGTGTAACTAATTAGGCTTTGAAAAACATGGCAAAGTTCCTGTTAATTCGTTTTCAAGATCGTTTTGTAGCTGCTGCTCATGTTTATAATATTCAACTCATTCTATCTAGAATTGCTCATACGATCGTACTTGACGATCCATTTGAGGATCATCCTCGTCTTGAATACCCGCGTAAATCACCATCACCAACATTTGAAATGCTTGTAAAGGTAGTCGATCAGGGATCATGGGGAATATCAAACAGTTTTTAGAGTTCTTTTTCACTTTAAGACAAATCAAATCGCTCTCGACGAAAATGTGGACGATACTGAAGGAAAAACGGCTGAAGAACTTGCGGAAGAAATAAAGAAACGTGAAATGGCTGAACAGGCGCAAATACTTGAAATGGTGAGGATTTCTTAGCATTGAATTTGTTTGTCTCTACTTTCACTAATCTTGCTATGCTCCTTAGCCTTTTAGATTGGTGATTTGCGTGAAGCTGATGAAGCACCTCCGGATAATGTTCTGTTCGTATGTAAGCTAAATCCCGTAACAACGGACGAAGATTTAGAGATAATTTTCAGTAGATTTGGAAAAATAATCAAGTGCGAGGTATATTTCCATCCAATAGTTGTTGTTCACTTGGAATTAAATTATTATCACCTGGGTTTTTTCTTGGTAGATTTATGTACTTAACTTTTATTTATTGTTTACTCTTTTGCAATGACAGGTTATTATTTGACACATAACCACAATGATGCTAAGCTATGAGCTCTATGAAAACTCGGGATTGGAATGTTCCGATATTTGTTCATATCTGAGCCCACATTGCAATTTTTGTTCACGTAAACATACATCAACCTATTGTAGATAATACGGGATCGACGAACAAAGCAATCTCTTCAGTACGCCTTCATTGAGTTTGAAGATGTGAGTGGTTTTATAGTGGAACAAGTACATTGACACCTTCGATAGAATACGGGTTTTTTGACAATTGCAAATACTTCCTCGATAACCATCCTTCTTGAGAAATTGCGCGTTTGACTGGTTTATATGACAGACTTTGACGAGGATGGTATGGCAGTGATGGTAATGTCGGTTATTACCAGTACAGTACCTGAACAGATCGACTCCAATTCCGGGCTCACCAGGCGTTCCATTCCTGTGGGGTCGTTAAATTGGTACTAAACTTCTTTATGCATATCCGAATTTCTGCAATCCATGTGAGAACGCCTTAGATCGGTTATCCCAAGTTCACAAAGAGGATCGACTTAACCAGCGAGCGTCCAACGGCATCCATAATTAAAACAAAAAACTTCAAGGAGCAGCCGAAGCCATATGTGAAATGTTCGGAGATCTTCGGATAATTGGTGCGAGGAAACGAATCGCTTGCAAGTTCTGGGATGCACACAGTAAATGTGATTACGGGTCATGTAGAAAAAATACCAAATGAGACTTCATGCTATCGCTCTAAGAGTGTATATAACTCTCCCCATGGATCAAAATTTTTTTTCAAAGTCATGGACACGAACGAAGCAATTGCCCAAACCGTGTTTGGGACCGCCAGTACTTCCTGCTAAAGTGGAACCAGTTTGTTTCATTGGTTTATTATGGAAATGTAAGTTTAGCTGACAAAAGCAGAAAAACGAGTTGAGAGCTCCAGCGAAGTAAAAATTTCATAATGATGAAGCAACACCGGTTGTGAGTCTTTGGGGAAAAACCCGTCTAATGCAGTAGTTATTATTTAAAATAAAATGAAGTATTAAATCAGATATGTTCAGATTTGGAAGTTTACTTTGGACAACATATGAGTAGAGATTCAAATGGTCCCGAATGTTATTATTGGTACACTTTTAATTGCATTGTAATAGCTGATAACGAATTCTGTCAAAGTGGAATGAAGACGTTTCCAATAACTGTGTAAGTTTAGGACATATTTTAGCCAAAAAGCTGCGAGCAGGCGTTTTTTAAAATGGACAACGTTCTCATCGACGACAGGCGAATTCACGTGGACTTCTCCCAATCGGTCGCCAAGTTACATCAATGGAATCGGAGCGTGGCAGAAAAAGCACATCCAGAAAATCGTCATGAAGTGAAGAACGATAAGGCAAGTGTGATGAGATTTCTTTTCTAACAACTAAATTTAACTTCAGTTGCTTCCAGCTTCGTAAGTCGCCTAGAAATGATGATTCTTGGAGGAAAAATGGAGCAGATAAAGAACAGGGAGAAGCTCAGGAGAGAAGTCACGAATCGAGACAAACCAGTAAACAACGGGAAGAAATATCGGTAAAGAAACGGCGAGAGTCATCTAGAAGCAGAGATGAACTTCCGCGGAAATTCCAAAGGCGATCACGAAGTTGTGAACGCTCGTCACGAAGGCAACGAAGTCGAGAGAAGAGAATTAAGGAGAGGAACGAAAGACGCGACAGTCGTGAGAAAAAGCGATCACGAAGCATCAGCAGCTCAGAAAGGAGACGCAAACGTTCACGGGATCGACATAGGTCCCGATCATCAAGTAGAAGCAGGTACCGCAAGTGAATGATCTTGAGTGACAAATTCATCCACTATGTGTTGTTGATACTCATAAATGGTCTCTGCCTTTTAATCAATAAATAAAGGTCGATGAAATCGTCTTGAAATGAGAAAAAAAACTAACTGTTACGTAAGGTTATCAATGCAGTCTACATATTAAAGCAGAATTTCTAAGCCGATTTACCAATAGAACCTCTATTAATACAATGCCATAAATAGTTTAGAGGCACCAAAATCTTTGCCAAGATATGCAACAATATGTACACTTAATTACAAAGGACAATCTCCATTGTCATAAATCAAGGTCTTCGCATGTGTCCCATTCAGAAATCTGGAAGATATTTGAAATAACATTGCCATTAAGATACCATTAAAACGATGGAATAAAGAAAAGGAAGTAAGTCTATAAACTAACCAGTTCTCGCTCATCGATACTAACTAGTGATAAGCTCTTACTTATTTCAAATCTACGGTTATTTGCAATTATTAGTGGATGAGGCTGAAATTTGAAAGACGCTGTTATACGCCATATTGAAAACAAGAAAAAAAAAAACGCGTTTCCAACCTTTGGTATAGCTCCTCCTTCGATAACAAATCGAGCTTCTTCAATAATATTAGAATGAGGATAGTTGAAGTGAAGGTTCTCTGGTGACATTCCCAAATGGAGACCCAATGATAACACCGATTGGCAAAATTTGAACCTTGAACAAACTAGAAGTAATTCTTCCGAATTTTGTAGACATCTATTTAACCTTGTCTACCAGTCATTATCTAGCAGTTCTTGACTCCATCTTTCTCGCAATGAAATCTCACGATGAGACAACTGGAACGAAATAACAAATATATGGTTACATAATTCAGGGAGTGATTAAGGAGCATAGAGTACCACCTACCAAGTAAGGCAATCGGAAATCGAAAACAACCGCTACACTATTGACTAGCTGTATAGAATGTAAAAAAGCAGCGAAAGTGGATCGCAGGTCGGTTGAGAGATTAAGAACTGAGTTCGAAAGTGCAGAACCTAGTCGCTCACGAGCAGTATCCGATAGGAAGTTGTCACGGACATAAAACAATGAGATTATGGTTAACAAAATGGGAAAAAAACCACGTTAGATGTGATTATAACTATAGCCTCAGCTTAACTTGGTTCTATGCCGATTTGGGCTCCCCAGATCAATCCCGTTGACGGGTGACTGCCGATGGCAGTGCTCGATAGAAATAGCTGAGAGACAGGCAAAACGAAGGACCCGCACGGTGTGGTGGTGAACGCGTTACTCCCTGCAAAGGATAATAGCGCGTTCGTCCTCCACCGCAGACAGCTACGGTCCGGAGTTTTGCAAATATCTCAACATTATATAAGTTATGTTAGATGTGTTCCATGAAAGAAATAACTCAGCTCTACTGAAATTCCATCCTAACATGAAAAGATGGGAAGGAATACTAGGTAGATTTAATTTACAAGAACAAACAATAGTAATGTGACTTACTTTGATCATAGGACCTTCTTCAATCTGATGACCACTAACTACAGTCCATTTCCTGAATAAAAGCATCCTACTAATGGCAGTACCAAATACGGCACATTATACAAAATACAAAAAGATAAAAAGATAAAGCTCTCGGTTTTGATCAATCCCTGAGGGATGCGCCATTCACTCGACTTCATCAAGCATCGTTGGAAGTGACTGAATACATATCTGACCTCTACAGACTTACGGTGGCCAACCGATGTATCGAGCCACTGCTATCCTCCCAGACAAGTCTGGTACCAATTTGCCGACTCAAGAGGGATAGAAGGCTTGGTGAACAACGGGTGCGGGGATCGAACTCATGTGTCTTGCAAGGCGCCTCCGACTACTGCGCCACAATTAAATATTGTTGGTTGCATACGGATAATATTTATGCTAAAGTTGCTTCAAAGTGAATTATATCTAGATCACTCACGCTGCAGCATTAGAAGTACTCTTCGACTCGTTTTCTGGATCAACGGCGTGCGCTACAACCTCAGAAACAGGGAAGATCGAAAATAGAGAACCACAAAGAGCTTTTCGAATTAGAGAGAGCTGCAAACCACAGACATAGACATGAAACCAAAAGCAAAGAAAGCTAAACATCGCTTAAGACACACCTTTTCATTCATCTCTTCGACTTTGGCCTCCTTATATGCTTTTCTTTTTCGCATATACAATTCATTTGACTCATGCTTATTGTAGTACTCCTGTAAACGTTCGATATAAATGACGTTAAAGTTTTTGTACCCTTAAGCTAGAAAAGTGGGAATTACCAAAACTTTTTCGGTATGCCTGATAGTGGATGCGATCGATTGTTTCAACATATTTAATTGATCGTTTTTCACTTTGTTTATCTGCCTCTTATCGGAAACCCATTTCCTCAATAATGTTATGTTGGCAGTAGTTGTGTTAATTTCAGCGTGTAAATTTGACTGAAAAAGAAAACTTCCTAAAAGAAAAGAGAAAGAAAAGAAAAATGGGAAGTATTACAGTAGAAAAAAAGGTCAAACCACACCATTTCTCCTAGAACATCGTCCATTTCCCTTTCCAGCTCTCCTTTCTTTATCGCTCGCATAGAGATGTTCTCCTTCCGAGAGTATAATTTCACTGAAACATATGAGCATTATGGCTAACACAACGCCAGTAGGTCCCTAAACCACTTTTTAAAAAAGATATCCCCATAACACTCACACTTTTCCAGAGTACATTTCTTGCAGTAGCACTGGTTTTTTTTTGAGCAGCACAAGCACACCAGTCGTTCACCGGTCATTCTACAGCAAGATTTGTTGCCTTCACTGCATTTATCACTAGACTACGCTGATAGTCTAGAACTGAATTCTCTCACAGATGATAATTCTACTGGTTGTCAGACCACCTATAACTACACTTGTTCTGCAAAAAGACGATGGGTACAAGGATTTAACACCTTTTGATACGTACAAAAAAATTAAGTGTTCTGGAAAAACATTCGTTTAAAGATGTTTTAAGGATAATCTACGAAGAAGAAAAAACGGTTGCAACCAGATTTGTCAAGGAAGAAGACATATTCGGTGAGAAACCCTCCCCAAAGTCAAATTCAGTAAGAACACCGTCTGTTCAATGCCAGAAATTTTGGTTTAACTTAAGCAGTACCAGTACTAAATCACGATAGCTTGCAATAGCGTGACCGCTGACAGGATTTAAGTTGGTTATTCTCAAAGTAGGAATTGTTTATTTACATATTCATTAACTCGCAACTTAGACTGGAGTTGACTACTTGCATTCAAATCATGATGTAGTATAACACAATCGTTGTAATTGAATAGGAATAATACGTACTTCCAAGCAGATTTCTTTACATGAAACACTCCCACTTTAGTGAGAATTCCTGGCGGAGTTTGCACTAGATCTCGTGGAAAACATAGACCTTCTGATACGAAGACTGAAAACGATCGAGATTTTTCCTTCATGGGATAGAAATGTCAGCGATCTCAGTGATATAGAGATAACTCAGTACGGATTACATCGGGTTGAACGAGGAATATGCGGACATTAGAAAAAGGGAATGACTGTAGTCACTCCTGCTTTTAGAAAGCTGTGGAATGGACAAATTTAAAGTAAACTTACTCGATTCACTAAATCTGGAGCATGGATTACTCTTGATAAAGACAATGCGAATTCATACAGATTTACATATAATAGTGATGATGCAATATAATGTATAATACATAATAATAATGATCCATCCTCTCAATGGCTTACCACCTAATCGTGGATGGGAGGTGTTCCTGGGTGTCGGGTTGTGACGTACAGCGGAGGGATTCGTCTACCCAGTAGGGCCTCCAAAGCTGAGAAAGAATCCGGCATTTTCATCAGGAAACCGAGCTAAGAGTGAACCAATACCAGGATCCGTCACCGTCCTGGTATCAAACTAGTCGCATGGTGGCAAATCTTCCGCTGATTCACAAGGGATGCGACTGCTTGTGATGGTGGTGACCTGGGGCAGACATTGCCCAGGATAACCTCGGGACTCCAGGGAACCAGCAAAACTCCAATGAAAAAAAATGGAAATTTTGCTGGGGCCTGCACAACCAGTGAAGACGGGCCATCCAAGCACTACGTATAATAATAAAGATAGATAATAATAAGATGGATTTTGTTTTCTTTTCTTAAGTTCTGCTTTAGATCGCTAACAGTGTGCCCCATATATCGTCCTCAAACATTAGTACACTTCAAAAATTGTGAGATTCGTCAATCATGTTCGGTCAAACGCTCAGTAAACTGGCCGACATTGACGTTTCCTCTGCCGCAAGCTTTTCACACCGTGGAAAGAACAACAAAAACACCAGAAAAGAAGAAACACCTTCCTCGTCAATAACAATAGCCCCTTAGCTCCTAACCATTTTCAAAACATCGCTCAGAATAAATGCGATGATGATAGAGCACTGAGGAAAAAACCGGTCCATCACACCAACTGCAGTTCTGAGAATGACGTCAAAAATGTGACAAACTGCAAACGGAGCACGATAACAGCGGCTTGATCGATGGAATCACGAGTGAAGCATGAAGAACTGGAATGAAAAAGTAGACATTACTCACTTGAAGGCGAATGAACACCAACTGATAGCTGCTTCGATCTGATATTCAGAAGTTGGCGATCATTAATGTTCATTCTGTTGAGCTTTTAAAAACATTGAGAGGGCAGCGATTCCACATCGAACAGCAGATGACACGTCAGCTGTGAATGAAAGAACATCGAGCATAACGCATCTCTTCTCACTGAAATGAAAACTGTACAGCTTCGTCCGATACAGACAACAAGAAATGAGGAAAATGGTGACGCTACAAACAAAGTAAACGATAAATTCCTAAGATTACCTTAGTCAGGAAAGAGCTTGACAGGAAATCGGCTTGTGATTCTCAAAGAAAAAATTGCTTTAGAATGTTCTATTGAGAAAAAAAACTACAGCAGAGGCATGATGAACGCCTATCGTGTGAAAACCGATTCTACAAGGGTGAATTTTATCACAATAGCGTTGATAGGGAACGCAATATTGCACAAATTTCAAGCTGAGGACGTAATTTTGCGACCAGATGATAGCCACGCGCTTACCTGAATACTTGCACGGCCCGTCCTTAGTTGTTGTGCGCCCAACATGCTCTCCATTTCTCGGAGTTTTGGGGGTTTAGCCAATGAATTTCCTTGGATTCCCGAGGTCAGCCTGGCCCAAGTCTGCCCCAGGTCTTCATCACCACTGGCAGTCGCCCCGCTTGTGGATCACAAAGAGATTTGCTTGCATGCGACTAGTTTGATACCAGGACGGTGGTGGGTCCAGGTGTCGGTTTACTCGTAACAGGGCTTTTTGATGGAAACGTCGAAGTTGTTGTCAACTTGGGAAACCCTGCCGGAGGGACGAATCCACCTGTTATACTTCGCAGCCCGACACCCAGGAACACCTCTCTGCCATGATGAAGCTGTAGACCACATCCGCGTACTATATCCAATTTGTAAGTTTACTAACGCTAACTATATAGGTATAACTTCACAAAATGTTGTAAAAGTCTTCTCAGTGGTTTATTTTCTCATATTCCGATTGAAGGGTGCGCGTGGCGCAGTGGTTGGAGGCGCAACTGCGACACGGACGTGGAATCGATTCCCGCGTCCATGGCCCACAAAGCCTTCCATCCTTCCTATACATCATTGTTGGAGGAGCGAAGTCTTTTTCTAGTACAAAGATAATTTAGACTTTATGCCATACCATAGGGCGCATGTGGCACAGTGGTCGGAGGCGCCCAACAATGCACATGGGGTCGAGCCCCGCATACAATGCTCAGCAAGCCTTTCATCCTTGCTTGTTCGGCAAATTGGTACCAGACTCGTATGGGAGGATAGCAGCACTGACTCGACGCATCACTAGGTCACCGCGAGTCATGCGAGTCCCTCAGGGATTGATCAGTGCCGAGAGCTTTATCCTTTTATCCTTTATTCCAACCGATTTCTGGAAAAGTATTTTACCGTGTGTTGTCGAGAAATGCACTCGTCTGAAAAAATGTTTTTTTGTAAATTACTAGGCGCAGAGAGCGTCTTTTTTGTGCGACTTATCCTACTTTAAAGTGCTTTCGATTACGATCGAACGAATGTATATATTGTTTCTGGGTGTCGGACTTCGATGTACATCGACGTATTCGTCCTCACGGCAGGGTCTCAAAAGCTGAGAATGAGTCCAACGTTTCCATCAGGAAGCCTAGCTTATAGTAAAGCAATACCAGGATCCACCACAGTCCTGGTATCAAAGTCGCATGGTGACAAATCTCCCTCTAATCCACAAGTGACTAGAACGGGCACCACTAAATCCTCCATTTTTCCCTGTCGCGAGCAAGAGTAGCCCACTGGGTTCTGCTCGCTCTAGGGAGTCGTTGAACATCATATTTTTCTTCCAGACCCTTCGTGAAGAACTTTGACCATCAGGTCGATGGTCTTCCTGCAGTACGTTTGACATTCCGAAGAATCTAATCACTAACGGCTCGTGTCCATCGGTTGTCGTTCATACGCATTACGTGTCCGGCCCACCT
>MQTX01000182.1:387702-506990 GCA_009735665.1 Angiostrongylus cantonensis | reverse complement strand
GTGAACTCGATGTACTCAGACTGCTCATTTAATAACTCAAAGCATTTATCCATCTCTTCTTGAGTGGAAGAAATTGCAAAACGGTCATCTATGTATCTGCAGTAGAGTATCGGCAGGAGATCGATTACGGGTCTTCTATTCTGAACCTGAACGTGATCGCAAGACGTGTTGCCAACCGCTGTCCCATTGCCAGCCCTTCTCATTTGCACGCAATATTTCCCAGACCATCTGAAAATCGAGCAGTTTAAGCACTCTTTTAAGAGAACCATAAGCTGCTGAATAGGCAAGCCATGCATGTGTATTCCTCCTTCATGTAATCCCCGTCTCTCCCGTTAGGACAGATGAGTTTTCTGAGCTCCACAAATGATCATAGAGACGGAGACGGCTGCGAACTAACTGACGGCGTAGGATATTGGATGGGATGTCAATAATCGTTACATAATTTTCAAGACCACTTTTTCTTAAGCAGCTCTTGATGGCGTAACTTACTTCATTTGATACGAAGAGTAGCTTAAAAAAGATCTTACTTACGTCTGGAACATTATTTTAGGAAACTACAATATGTTTTTGACTAACCCGAGTGGCTTCTACTTCGTAGCCATTGGAAATGGCTATTTTTCGTGCCAGGTTCAGCCATTCCTTCCTTTCCTCTTCTGCTGTGTGCACATTTTTAGCCGTACGGTACATGTTTTTGAAAAGTGCTTTTTTCATGTGTGAAGGATGAGAGGAAAGGAATTTTTTACTACTTGGCCTACTATACCATTTTGTTATATAGCCACTTTCTGAGAGCTTTATTTGGATGTTTAAGAATGGAAGCCAGTTCTCGGTCGGTTTTTCCCGTGTAAATTTTATATACTCTGACTGTCGGTTTAACAGTTCAAAGCACTCATCTATCTGTTCTTGAGTGGAACAGACGATGAAGCAGTCGTCCATGTATCGACAGTAGAGTAAGGGTCGGTGATCGAGAACCTGAGCTTCCACCTTAGACATAAAAGAGATGGCAAAGCTTGGCGCTAAAAGCTGTCTCATGGCCAACCCTCTAATTTGTGCAAAATATTTCCCAGACCATCTAAAAATTGAACAACTAAGACACTGTTTTAAGAGAGTCATTAGTTGCGCAATCGACAAGCCGTACATTTTTATTTTCTTTTCGTGCTCTACGAGAAACTCGAGAATGGCTTAAAAATCGCGGAGTCATTCGACGCGTTGGTATTAAAGTAACATCGAATGACTCCATTACATGCGAGATGTTCGATAGAGAGAGACATCACTGAGATGCTCCTCTGTTATTCTAATATCCAACTGACTAGGAATAACTAAAATTTCTCCACTTTTATCACTAATGGAGAGTCTAATAGATTTTGAATTTAAGAGCTCTTCAACCTGGCGCATACCACATTTTTGTTGGTGTGTGAGGTTTGAGTTTATTTTTCTTTTTTGGCAGTGATTTAGCATGCGGAGAATTTCGTCCGAAAATAAACGAAATGCAGGGTCAATATCGCTATAGCTCTTGTTCAAGGAAAAGGTAGTGGTAGTTCGTAGTGGTAGTTTGGTGGTAGTTCCCTCCTTGGTGCTACTTTACCTAGCCTTTCTAGCCCAACGCTGTAACGTAGCTGATCTTGAAGTGCATGCAGACTACACGTGATCCTGCGCAGGATTGCTTTAGAAATGGGTTGACTAGGCGCGAAACTCAGACCCAGTTCTAACAATGAACTCGCATTTTCCCGGAAGCGTTATGCCTCCTAGCACAGTAACTCTGAATGTTCTTGGTGCGAAGTCTATTTTATGGTTTTTACTTAAAATTTTACCAACGGTGGTTCTTTGTTTTGGTCTTTGTTGACGGCGTGATAGAGCCAGGAGCTTCATACTTCTTTTTTAACTTGCTCTTAATATCACACGGAATCTTGTTACGGATGGCTGTGAACTTAGCCACTATTCTGCTCCAACGATTCCTCTCCAAATACTGAGCACAATGATTTTCTTGTATATGCATTTGTTTAGTAGTGAAAACATTTCATTTTGCGTGCACCACAATGAAATACGTGGCAGTTTTATTTCGACCCTCAGCATTTGTTGAGAGCTCTCTGGTAGGCCGCATACTTCATATAATTTCCTACGTTTTATAAAGCTAGGAATAATTTGATGTTTCAAGAAGCGGCGTAGAAAGCGCGGGTCTTCTGTCGCATTAAGACGATTTGCTGTCTTAATGGCAATACGTCTCTTACAAGTCGGAAATATTTTGCTGGAACATCTCTTAATAACTCAAAAGGCCGACTTTCTATAAACCTCGGCATAGACATTTATTTTTTCTTTAAATAAGGTTTTTGAATTAATTAAATTTCCAATTTCTCGCAGACCACATTTTTGTGCGGCTGTAAGGCGATAGTGACTTAGGGTTTGAGAACGTTGTCCGAAAACATGCGGAATTTCATACCAATTTCTACGTTAGGGTTCTGTTGCCTAAAAAACTCTCTAGGAAGAGGAGACGGTGGTAGTTTCGCCACTTCTTAACTTTCCCTTTTATTCAGTATTTCCTCCTTGGTCTGATAGCGGAGTCGATCTTGAACTTCATACAAATTTCATGTGATTCCACGCACGGTAGCCTTAGAAATGGGTTGTGATGGCGCAAAGAGACAAAGACAAGGGCCCTATTCTAATAGTGAGCGAGCGCTCTCAGGTATGGTCATACCTCCAAGCACGGTGACCCTGGATGTTCTTGGTGCGTTGTTAACCGTATTTTGACTGCTATCAGAAGAGCAAATAATTTTTTTATGGTTTCGTGAAGCCAAGATATCTGAATTATTATTTGTTAATTACTGTTGATATGTGTGAATTACCGAATGTTATCGGACAATATTCTCAAAATTCTAATAGTCACACATGGTTGATGACTGCACCATCCCACATCAGAAATTGATCCGAAGACACGGGGCCAGGCCAAATGTAACCTCTGGACCTTCCTCCTTGCTATTCATTGCGGGATTTTTGGCATTTATCCAAAAAGCCTCAAGAAGTTTTCGTGTTGGTGTCATAGTCTCTTGTGCGAAGATACTGTGAAGAAGGCGATACTGCCGAAACGTCATCTACTGTTGTGTTGTATTGTGTGTTTCTCTATGGAAGTAAATGTATGCTGTATAACAACCTCGTGATTGCTGAACAAGAAAACAACGTATTCATACTCCAATCCCGAGGATAATAGAAAGTTGATCCTGGAAACTGTTACAAGATGTACAAGCAAAAAAGGGTATTTAGTTGGATAATCGTTCTCGAAGCCTCAAAGTAGTCTATGTTGGTAATAATCAGAAGTTCTTCCAACGTATTGGCTCACTTCCCGTTCCGTGTTATTGCAGATGTTCACT
Organism: Angiostrongylus cantonensis; assembly: GCA_009735665.1. Classification (NCBI taxonomy): domain Eukaryota; kingdom Metazoa; phylum Nematoda; class Chromadorea; order Rhabditida; family Metastrongylidae; genus Angiostrongylus; species Angiostrongylus cantonensis. The sequence continues at coordinate 503,631 of MQTX01000182.1, read as the reverse complement.
CAGACAGCTCTACTAACAAATCAACTTGTGTCTCCATATGTATACGTATGATTTTTTTTATAAGCCAATTATGTGTAACCTTTCATACCTTTCCATCATTCTTATTAAATATGCATAATGCATGATCTCGAGAAATGGTTTATTGTATTCGTTTGAGCCAAACAGTGAACGACAATAAACTTTGAAGCATTCAATACCCCGGGGCAGTGCGAGGAAGTGGACAGTGTGTGCAGTCTCCTGGAGGACCTCGCACTCCATCTGGCCCGTTATCGCCAGGAATTCCAGGCAGTCCAGGAACACCAGCATTTCCACCATTCCCTGGCTTACCTGGAACACCATTCTCACCGTTGCTTCCTGGAGCTCCAGGATTTCCATTAACACCTGGTGGTCCCTGAGGTCCTGCCGGCCCAGGTGGGCCTCGGGGTCCGGGAATTTTGATTAATTTTCCCGGAGCTCCGGGTGGTCCAGGATTTCCAGGTTTCCCATCGCTTCCGGGAGACCCTTGTCGTCCTGGGCCACCTAGCGCTCCTGGGTTTCCACGAGACCCTGGTGGTCCGTCAAGTCCCGGGTTTCCATTTCTCCCGCGTGGCCCTGGGTTTCCAGGAGGTCCAGCTGGAGCATCCGGACAGTCGAAGCACTTGTGTGGATATGAATATGAGGTCTGATCTGGTCCATAAGTTCTTCCTCCGTCTCTACCAGGCGGACCTGGTCTTCCATTTGGGCCAGGTCTTCCATCTTCACCACACACGCTCAGTTTATTTAGCGGCCGTGACGAATTTTTGCTAGCTTTTTTGACAAAGAGAACTCGCAATATGCAAAAGTTTAAGAGGAATCTGAAAAACGTAACGCTACAACGTGAATAAAAATAACACCAAGTAGCGACTGATCTATTACATCTATTTTAGTAATTGGTCGATTTTTCGACACACCCGCCTCTTAACTGGATGACTTATTATATTATTTATTTAATTTTTAATTATAATTCGTTTTATTCGTTTTGTTCGTTTTAATTATTAATCCTTTTGCTTCTGAGAATTCGTCACGTTCGAATGAGATGGTTGTCCTACGTTTGTCGTGCCAAGGGGCCTTCTTTCGTAAGCATTGCGGAAGGCCACTACCGTTCTTGAGTGATGTCAACGTCGACTTTGTTGTGCTTCATTGCCACTTCATATCTAACAAAGTATGCTCCTGTAGTCTCTGTGCTGGTGTTTTCGGACAGAATGCGATTAATTAAGCTTTCGCGATGCGAAGCTCCACCTGGTTTAATGATTTTGAAGCTGTTTAAATGTTTGGAGATGTTTTCCTCCATCAATGCGTTAAATGTGGACGCGTCGTCTCCATCGAGATTCGTAAATTCTTCTGCTCCGGCCCTTCCAACGCACAGAACATTTCCCAGTTGTCATCCAATACGGAAATCTCGCTCAATTGCGTTTCTAATGTGCAGCAGTCAGTTTGTGAATGAATTAAATTTTCATGGCTTGTTATTTGTTTGATGTTCTTTTTGTTTCTTTTTTTTCTCATCTTTTTTTTTGTTAAGCTCACCTAAACTGAACCAATCATGACACAATCTTGAAAAGGTGCTTTTGATGACGCAACTAAGTGCTGTACACAATCTTCAACCAACTTTTGTAAAATTGCGAAACTTAAAACATAGGGTATACAGTTGGTCACAGCCGAGTAAGATAGTGGGCTTCACCTTTAATTCCTTCTTATTTAGATAGAAAACTATGTTGATAAATAAAGTCTATATCTTTCTTAAGAACTGTCCGAATAACAAGTGGTTTCACTAACTTATTGTGAGTGAACAAATGCATAGAGAATAGATGACCTTTAGCGTCCCATGCTTTGAGCGAGACTTTATTCGACGGCTTTTCTCGTGCTTCCTTGGATCCTAATGTACGCAGGCGTAGTCTACTTTCTTCTATGATAGTAAGACCCATTTCTGCAGCGATTGACGAATCGATGAGAGAGAGGGTTCAGCTCCCGTATCCAACAAAACTGGCACTTTTTGAAGTCTTCCTGTAGCTGTATTCACCACTGTAGTTGCTCCGGTGGGTAATATGGTGGTTTGCTGACTTTGGGGATGCAATCTTTCGGACTGAACTTCTACGGCAATAGTCTCCTGTGGTGCAAACTGTTCTTGTTCTTGATTGACCTAGTTGATTTTCGACGTCGGCTTGTACGTACTTATGCCCGTAGGTTTCCTGTCTTTAGTGACATTGTTGCTGTTTGATTCGATTTTCGAACCGTTCTGCAATCATATTTCGTTCAACCTTGCTTGAAGGCAACACAAAATATGCTGCCGTCTGTAGCATTTGAAGCAAAATGACTTCTTGCAATGACTTGAGCTGTGGTGCGGAGCTGCACAAATGGAGCACAATTTGTTAGGAGGTATTGTGAGCGGTCATATGGCGTCTACCGTATCGAGTGCCGACCTTTGTAGCGATTTAGGCAAGTATTTGAATTTATATAATTCTGATATGATCTGGAAGTATATGTTCGCTTTGAATAACTCTCAGAAATTATCCCATTCTGTCCAGCTGGAGCATCCGGACAGTCGAAGCACTTGTGTGGATATGAATATGAGGTCTGATCTGGTCCATAAGTTCCTCCTCCGTCTCTACCAGGCGGACCTGGTCTTCCATCTGGGCCAGGTTTTCCATCTTCACCTGGAGTTCCTGGAAGTCCCTTCGGAGAAACACCGCATCCGCAGCATTTATGGCCACCATAATCAGTTTGTCGGCGACTCCTACTTGATGCATCTGAGACCTTGGCAAGCACCTTAATAGAAATGTTCATGTAGGAAAATATGACAATAACAAGAGGATGGCTTACCTGGGTGTGAGTAACTTCTCTCCATATGCTTCCAGAACGGGACTTGCAAAAGTCGACTTCGTTCTGCATGACGGACTGCATGTGTTGCACGTAGTTGTACAGCATTGGTACTGAGATCACGCACACCAACGTGGCCGTGGTAGAGAGTGCCACTCCAAAGAACGCAGTTCTTCTCAGGGAGAGTGCTTCGGATTCCCAGTGTTTCTCGTTGCCAGACATGCTTGCCTCTATCGAAGAACCGCGGTTTTTATACGACTTTTGTGAATTCTCCGCCTTTCTCAGGGCCTAAACGATTTTATCATCGCGGTAGTATCGGTTTCCAAAATCGGTTATCTTGTTTAATCACGCACCAGATACCATGTGGCACTGTGTATGGTGAAGAAGTGAGTTTTTAAATTTTCAAAGTTTCTATGGAAATACAAAAATAGGCTCTATAAAACATACATCGATGTTATTTCGTGAGCCTCACAAAAATATTTTCATGCCTCCTATTTTGCCAACTCACTGTGGTCGCCAGGTTTCCAGCTGTGATGTTTAGCAGCGGTTTATTACCCAGCAGGACTTCTCAACTCATAGGGAACTGAAAATTTTCATTTCCATGCTAATATAGGTGTTCACATCAATGTCGTCTATGAAGGAGAAAATGTCCGTTCGTTGGCGTAGCACCAGTTTAGAATGGATGCCCACCCACCCACCCTGAGAGGATACAACGACTACCTTTGCTGACAACCTGCAAAATTACGAAAACCAGGAGCAAAACAGAAATAATATCTAATCTCACACGATTTTCTGTGAAGACTAGTAGTTGAAGTGCTTTAAATAAGTAGACAGGCAAGCAAGTGTGTTAGTAGTTGTGTAGAATCCTTACATACCGAGAGATTGTTTGGCACGTTTTTGCAACTCTTGCCCTCAATTCCACCGACGAATCACCCATAGTTGAGGTGCTTTGGTTTGCTTGCTTGTTAGTGATAACTGACGAGCGTCTATTTTTCATACACCTAAAAGTGCTCCCTGAATTTCAATTTGACCTTAACAATGAACCTTGTGATATTCCAGAAAGTTTTTTAGCAGAACATTCCAATCTATCAGCTTTCGCCTTGCGGTTGTGACTTCCATTGTGGCCAGCCTTCCGATTTCATCTAAAATTTGGTGTGGAATAAATGTTTGTGAAGCGATGAATCCAACTGTCTTATAGCATTCACCTCTTGCTTATTTCAAAGAAAAGCAGACAGATTGCCTTCAAAACACTCATCACATGAAGAGTGAAGGTGATTTCATGAAGAAATTAATAGACGGAAATCCACTCGCACAATAAGACAAAATATCTGGCAGTGTTGCTTGTGATGACGAGGAATGTATGAAAGCGAATGCAGTGCCACACAGCCAATTTCATGGATTGGCCAATATCAATATCAATATCAATCTAAACTAAGAAGGTGTGCAGAAGGAAGTGCCATACCATCCACACTGAATCCGTTTCTCTTCCGATCAAGCGCTTTGGGCATGCTAAACTAGCAATCACAGGATTTCCCAATTTGATGCCAAACTTTTCTGGGGGATTGCTGCACTGATTGGACACATTTGTAGGCTTCCGAAAGTCAATGTATAAGCAGCATTGGTTCAGCTCTACAAAACCTCCTAGGGGGATTGTCCATCGCCGAGCTCTTTGTCCTACCTCCATTAGCAAAACAACTTTGTGAACAGTTTTACGCATTTCTTTTTCCAGTTGTTTTGTTCAGATTAAATTAGAGCAAGTTGGAACATGAGTTCGTTTTGATAAAAGTATGGCAAGTTTTCGCTTCTTTAGTAACAATTTTTGATAACTAGATGAAGTAAGTTACGAAGTGCGAAAACCACCCTGACACGTTTGCTCCGAAGAAAGGAAACAATCACAAAAGTTCAAAGTAGCCACAGATTTCACCAAAACCTTCTGTTGCTCTCACATAGTCATTTCCTCAACCTGTAAGTGTTCCTATGAAAATCAAAATCGCTAATTGGCGATTTTCTCACACATCCTAGTTTCGGTCACGAGAATTTCGGTTTTTGAAGCCACTATCGTATTTGCCTAGATGGTTATCTGTGAAGGTTAATGACTGCCAGGTTCGTTACTCATTATTGAAAACCGCTTAATGTACTCAATTCCAGCGTTCCTATAGCAGCAATCAATCAACCGGCGATTGGCAAAACTTATTGACATGACACCGGTTGTCAGAACTCATCAGATTTTTTTTTGGAAGATATCACAGCGACGTGAACTCTTTTCTTCGGCTTGCAGAAATAAGCTGAAGATACGGTAATCCAAGTAGTTATTGACTATTGTAACCTCAATCGAATGAACGAATCTCAATAAGAATATTTGGAAAGAAAACGCTATGACGAGTCTCTCAAAAATCTGACAACCAGAATCTTGACTTCATTTCACTGGACCGCTTAAGGAAGTGAAAAAATCGTCTTAACGGGTACATTGTCACTGTAGTTTGCCTAAGATCTTCGTAATTTTCTACCCTGGGTTTTGTAGGTTTTATACGATTGTCTCTGCCCCGTGCTATTTCTGTTTATCCTTTTCGTTGATATGCAACTTGTACTAAGGAGTTTGCTCAGTTCAACATCATTTCTTAACACTAAGTCTCATTGTTAAATGCAAATTCGGATTCCTCAACAAACTAAAGTAGACTGAAACTTCAGGCAGTTTTTCCAGTCTCAATATACTTTTATATTCGGCTTTCATTACATCGTAACTGAGCCGTGGGAGCTATGCATTACTCCCGTTCCTCTGTTTTCACGAGCTTCCATCGCTACATCGAGGCTGACCTTTGCAGGGATGACGACTATATTTTAACTTTCTTATAAGCACAAAGTCGTTGCCACAGTAATCAGCTATCTATCAACGTTCGTACAGTGTCAAAGAAGCGCGTGTGGCGCAGTGATTGGACGCGCCACTGCGACAAGCACGCAGAATCGATTCCTGCGCCCATGGCCCACCAAGCCTTCCATTGCTCCGGGGTCGGCAAATTGGTACCGGACTTGTCTGGGAGGATTGCAGCACTGGCTCGATACATCGACAGGTCACCGCGAGTCATTGTGAAGGCCAAATATGCATTCATTCACCTCCAACGGTATTTAGTGATGTCGAATGCATGGCCCATTCCTCAGGGATTGATCAACGATAGCTTTATCATTTATCGTTTTAACACATGCGAATATGTAAGAGTTATTTTCCTGCTGCAAACAGAGCCTCTCCTTCAAAGATGTCTCATGATTCCTGAAAGTCACACAAATCCATTCACTGAAATGACGAATGTAAAGTTCTTTCCAAATAATCCGAAAAAGGTTGATATCAGTCTACCCCTAAACGCTCCAAATTTTCAGGCAGTTGAAAAACACTTGCATGACTGCTTATATATATCGCGAGACTGCATAATTTTTTCCAACCATCGATACGGTCATTGCATGAGGAATCAATACGGTGCACTTTATTTCTTGTAAAGTGTACAGTATCGAAACGGGTACACCACTCCAAGTGCATGTGAAGAGCACCTAGTTCGAAAACTTCAAGTCGAGTGGTGAAGCGGAGAGTATGCGAGGAAGATGTTTTGTTCTCATTTCTCAAAGAATCGAAAAACGATCTCGTGTTTGCTCATAAAAAAAAGAATTATTTGACCAACGAGGATAAGAGAATGTTAGCCTCAGGAATTACTGCATGGTATACCAGCAAGATAATTCCAACTTGTAAAAGAAGCTCTATTAGATCGCCATTACTCGACGAGAAACACACTTTCACACAAGAGGCGATGGATAAATTAAAGCAGATGGCTTTTTGCTTACAGAGACCACATCGTACTCGCATCCTGGGCGTTTAGTGAATACGGAAAACAACGTGGAACATAGATCAAGTCGTAGCGGTGGAGCAGGTTAGACACATTCCAGCCTCTCAAAGAACCGAGCGGCTAACTAACGGGACCGTAAATCCGCGCTCACCGTCCTAAGTCAATGGCCCTTTTCGTATTCTGTTATGCAGCAAAAACCTGGTCTGATACTTCACCCACTCCAAGAAATCTGTTCACTATCTATAGAGCGCCTGACCAGTAACTTCTGACGTTTAATTAGCAATCAAAACGCCTGGCTAGTACGCACAGCGCAGGTTTTCGAAACCGATCCATTTTGTAGATCCAGGAAAGTACACATCGATAGTGAAGCAAAAATGAATTAGCTGTATAATAGGAAGAACAGATGATAGCATGGTGAAAACAACTGTGGAGTGGACTTTACGACGATGCCAACGTACTCTCTGACGACCACCTGAACGATGCTCATGGCCCACTTTAACCGCATTGGGAGATGGAATCAATTTCTAGATCACAAAGCATGTCTCTCACACGTCACCGTGTTCAAAACAGACCACTTTCACGGATGACGATTCAACGAGAAACAAACGAACGGAAACTGTTTTGGGACCCTCACCATTACTAAAGGCGGACCATCCAAATAAACAGCTACGTATGTACAAACGTAAAGCAGTAGAAGAAAATCCCTTCTAGAAAGCTATTACCTTCTGGACCGCTCACACGCCCTAGTGATCTCGGAATTATCGTCAGTTGTCGGAAAAGCAGCAACGACTTTTACGTATTAACCAGCAAGCTTGCCAACTTTTGGATTTTTCCTGGCTCTGCTTGAACATAGATGCGATATACTTCGTATAACTTTAATGAACCTGAGATATTTGCAGAACTCCGGACCACATGCATTTGCGGTTGGGAACGAACGCGCTATTGTCCTTTCCGGGGAGTAACGCGTTCACCACCACACCATGCGGGTCCGATCTCGCTGTTGTGTGATTGCTGATGGAACAAGATCGATAGAACTAGCTGAGAGACAGGAAAAACGAAGGACAACTAATAGTCAAAAACTGATATTTTTATGCCCTTAACTAATGCAGGTGGAGGATAAAATTTAACACAACCGTCAATGGGCTGCTCATCAAAAGTGAACGACAGCCATAGACACCTGCGGTCCGGAGTTTTGGAAATATCTCAGCTTCATTAAAGTTATATTTCGCAATATACCCTGCCATTAAAAAAAGTAGGCAGTAAACAAAACGGTTAAGATACTTCGTATATTCATCCACTTATTTCATCTGATAGTGATTCACAACTAATAGTCAAAAACTGATATTTTTATGCCCTTAACTAATGCAGGTGGAGGATAAAATTTAACACAACCGTCAATGGGCTGCTCATCAAAAGTGAACGACAGGATAGTGGTTACACTGAGGATCATGAAGAACCCGTAGTGTAGAAATAGTTTAGTGCTCCAACTTTCCAATTAACCTTGACATGGCTCAATAAATCACTGTTTTTCCTTGAGCTGACACGAGACAGTAATTATTACTCCAATAGAATAGCGAATATTCAATGTCAGTAACTCTGGGAAATCTGAGCGATGCGCCATGCATTCGACTTCATTAAGCATCGTTGGAGGTGATTGAATGCATATCTGGCCTTTACAATGACCCGCGGTGGCCGGCCGATGTATCGAGCCAGTGCTGCTATCCTCCCAGACAAGTCTGGTACCATTTTTCCAACCCCGGAGGGATGGAAGGCTTGATGGGCCATGGGCGCATTTCACGTGCGCGCCGCAGTGGCGCCTCCAACCACTGCGCCACACGCGCCCTGTGATTCACAGTAACGCTTGTAAATGAAATAACGCTCAACTACTAGTCAAAAACTGATATTTTTATGCCCTTAACTAATGCAGGTGGAGGATAAAATTTAACACAACCGTCAATGGGCTGCTCATCAAAAGTGAACGACAGGATAGTGGTTACACTGAGGATCATGAAGAACCCGTAGTGTAGAAATAGTTTAGTGCTCCAACTTTCCAATTAACCTTGACATGGCTCAATAAATCACTGTTTTTCCTTGAGCTGACACGAGACAGTAATTATTACTCCAATAGAATAGCGAATATTCAATGTCAGTAACTCTGGGAAATATAAAAGGATAAAGCTCTCGACGTTGATCAATCCCTGATGGATGCACCATGCATTCAACTTCATTAAGCATCGTTGGAAGTGATTGAATGCATATCTGGCCTTTACTCGAGGTGATTCACCATTGTATCGAGCCAGTGCTACTATCCTCTCAGAGGGATAAACCATGGGATATATGGAGAGCTGGGTGAGCCAGCAGCGAGGTGATCGATCTCACGTGTATGGCAGACAGAGCGCTTCAAAACACTGCGCAACACACTTTATCTCTAGGTATCTATATCCTACCTATGCAATGACTTCTGGTGGCCTATCGCTCTATTGATTCAGTCCTTTTGTGCTCTAAAACAAGTCGCAACAGTTTGCTGAGAACGAGGTGATGGGGCTCGGTGAGTATGGGATCGAGCCAAAGGCAACCTGAATACCGTTGGGCACCTCAGACTACTCTGCTATGCATACACTCTGCCTACACTCAGCCATCATTGGTCCCGCAACTAACACTGTAGATTTTGTAGAAATTGATCTATAAAATTATTCTTCGTTTCCCATACGCCAGTAGGAATTCTCGCAAAACAACTACCACGTTTTTAAACATCTAGACAGCCACTTCTAAGTGATAGGCTTTATCAAAGCTGTCTGAGGTAGCTTAAAGCATTTAAAGTTATAATTTGATATTGCCACTTCTTTCGCAGCAATCACTCACCTTATTTCGTATAATAAGATAATTCATCACATATAAAAAAACACATGACTTGTTAAGTAAGCATATTATAGTCCGCATTAATGATTCCATTGATAGTATTCTTTTAAAAAAAAGTGTGAAACTAGGATGACGATATGAATGACGCAAGCTATGCTGGAAAAAAGTACACTCGCATAACAAATTGGAAGAAACGGTGAAAAAACTGCTCTACGTGGTCACGTTAACGAGCTTCCTGGTCTCTCGCTTCTTTGAGAGGCTGGAATGGGTTCAAGGTGCTCTATCGCTGCGACTTGCTCCATCTTCTACACTGTTCTCCGTAAGCATTGAACATTAATGATGCGATTACGAAGTGATCTTTGTAATGGAAGAGCCATCTACTTCAATCCATCCGTCTCCTCTTGTGTGGAAGTATATTTCTCGTCGAGCAAAGGCGATCTAATAGTGCTCCTTTTACAAGTCGGAATTACCTTGCTGGTACATCTTAACAGGTGCAAGAGAGGTTCAGATCTTTTCATACCACCTGTACAAATTCCTGAAACAGAAGATCACCTTTCGCATTGTTACAATTCTTCCTGAGTATGGTGATGCAATTAATATAAGTAACGAATAAAAAGAAATAAAGCTGTCAGTGTTGATCAATCCATGAGGGATGAGTCTTACACACCAATTCAAATTGCGAATAATAAATGTGGTTTAATTCATCTCAACTCGTTCGTAATTTTTCGAATAAATTTGAAGCTGCCTAAATGAGCTTTTCGGGTTTCTCTATTCATAACTGTCAAATTCCCATACTCATGATTAGCTACCACAACCATAATTTTCTACTTGCTTCCACTTTAATACCACTTGACACTTGACACTTGAACGGCCCACACTCACTGATTGTGCGGGCCACGGCATAATCGCCACTTATCGGAGATTTGCTGGTCAAACCATTGTGGCTCCCTGAATCCTGAGGCCAGCCTGGCCAAAGTCTGCCTCAGATCCTCATCACCACGGGCAGTCGCAGAGAGATGTGTGGATCAGAGAGAGATTTGCCACCATGCGACTTTGATACCGGAACGGTGGTGGAACCTGGCATTGGTTTACTCTTAGCTAGGCTTCTTGATGAAAACGCCACTCATATAGTCGAAAAAATATTTTGTGACTTTATTACCTGCTAGGTGTCTTAGGGAAGTGTTCGAAGTTGTATAGAGGTTGTAAACTCACGGAGTGCCTTGCCAACTGTCGCATCCCTCTCTGGAAGAACTGGGACTTCTATTACTTCATTATCGCTGATGTAAGCGCCTTTTAAGACGACACCTGCAAGATCATCTAGATTTACTCACACTAAAACACGATTTGTATATCTCTAAATTCACACTTGAGTTGTTGCTATCCACCAGACAAACCACCTTGTATGGATAACGCTAACGGAGAATAGTGGGAGAATACCCAGGATCGACTTTCTATTAACATCGGCATTGAATTATGAATTCGTCGTTTTCTCTCTTAGCAATCGCGAGGTTGTTAAACAGCATACGTTTACTTCCATACAATAACACACATACAACACAATCGTAGCTGACGTTTCGGCAGAATCGCCTTCTTCAAAGCTTGGAAGGGTACACTGATATACAATTTATTAGGCCAAACAATTCAGTAATACTTACAAAAGGACGAGAAACTTCATGGCAATTACATGATCAACAGCTTCTCGAAAAACTCACCGCTTTTTACGCCACGTCAAAGATACCGCTCTATACGCCAAACAGTCGAAGATAAGGTGGGCCGGACACGTAATGCGTATGAATGATAACCGATGGACAAGAGCTGTTAGTGACTGGATTCCTCGGGATGTCAAACGTACTGCAGGAAGACCACCGACCCGATGGTCAGAGTTCTTCACGAAAAGCCTAGAAGAAAGATATGATGCTCGACGAGTCCCTAAAGCGAGGAGAACCCACTGGGCTACTCTTGCACGCGACAGGGAAAAATGGAGGATTTACTGAAAATGGAGGATACTGGCGCCCTCTCGAGTCAGTCCGCGATCAACGGGACTACAGGTGATACAGGTGATACGGCTTCTCGAAAAAAAACCCACCGCTTTTTTGCATCTGTCCTCCACCGAGGAAGAACAGCCGCTCAGATTGGCATATGGCTGACGACTGCAGCACCCCCCCCCAACGATCGATGCGAAGGTAAGGGGCGAGATCAAGCGTGATCTTTGTACACTCCTTCCTGCTATTCATTGCAGGATTTTTGCCATTTATCCAAAAAGCCTCGAAGAGTTTGCGCATTGGTGTTTTAGTATCTCGTGCGAGTATAGCGACTTTTATGTCAAAATCGTCTCCGCTATGCTTTTGTATCCTATGCATCTCTAATGGGGTACTTTATTTTGTTTTTCGTTTGCCATCTAGGTGTTCAGCGAAAGTAAGCAAAAAGAGCTGAAAATCAAGAGGCGGCGGCATTACCGCCATCTCCTTTCCCTAGAACGTTTTTCAGACAGCAGGACCCTTACGACGGTGACATAAAATTCCGCATGTTTTCGGACGGCGTTCTCAAGACCCTTAATTACTACCTCGAAAGAAGATTTATAAAACGATAAGATTGTCAGTTAGTGATAAGGGGGGAGAGTTCGTATTTAATCCTCACCAGTTGGACATTAAGATAACGGAGGAACATCTTAGTGATGCCACCCTCTATCGCCCATCCTCTGAAAAGCAATACCAACATCAATACCGAAAGCTAAACAAGCAATGGGTCAGAGTGACAAAGGCTGCAGGTTTAAAATCATCAGTTATTTCACACCTCAAGATCAATAAACCAACATGTCCCGTCTTGTACCTGCTTATTAAGACACATAAGGTGGAATCTTCTGATGATGTTGCGTCAACCAATCCATCACCATTCAAGGTTAGACCCATCATCAGCTGTGTAGACGGGCCAACGAATAGAATAACCTAGTTCTTAAGCCTAATACTAGCCCAGCTACTTAACCGCATTCCAGCCCACCTCACGACCACCCAAATGTTCCTAGAACGTCTACGTGACGCGTCTCCTAATAACGCGTGCGTGATGGAGTCGTTCGGCGTTACCGCGTTGTGCACCAACGCATCGAATGACTCCGCATTGCAAGCCATCATCGAACTTCTTGTTAAATATGAAGGAGGAATACACATGCATGGCTTGTCTATTCAGCAGTTTGTGGCTCTCTTAAAGGAGTGTCTAAACTGCTCGATTTTCAGATGATCTGGGAAATACCACGCGCAAATAGGCGGCCTTGCAATGGGACTGCGACTGGTACAAGCCTTGCATTGTGCTTATGTCTAAGATAGAGCCCGTTCTCGATCTCCGGCCACTGCTCTACTGCAAATATAAAGATGCTTGTTCTGCGGTCTTCTCTACACAGGAGGAGATGGACAAATGCTTTGAATTATTGATCGAGCAGTCAGAGTACATCAAGTTCACCTGGGAGAAGCTGAAGGACGACTGGCTCCCGTTTTTCAACGTTCAAATTAACTTGTCAAGTAGTTGTTACATGATAAAGTGGTACCGAAAACCAAGTAACAAAAACATCCTGGTTCACTTCCTTTCTTGCCACCCTTCGCATACAAAGAGGGCGCTTGTGAGAAACATGTTTCAAACAGCCACCTCTGTGTGCACCAAGTAGGGAACAAAGGGAAGAATCGCGGGGCTTGGCTCGGCAAATAGCCGTCTCCAATGGCTACAAAATTGTAACGCTACGAGATAAGTTTCGAGGGAGAGCGACGCTCCAAAAGGAACGGTTTGGCCAAAACACGGTCCCGTTTATCTTGCCCTTCATTAGCGATGAAATAAGTGCGGCGATGAAGCGATGCTTAAGAAGGGCAGATGTAGAGGAATCGGTAGCGATAATTGAAATACCACCGAATACTCTTCGTTGTTCGTAGTTCGTAACCGCCTATATGACCGTCTATGTGAAACACATAATTGCGTAATCTGCCCTTATGGAACGGACGGTGACTGCATGAGTTCAGGTACGATATACCTGATCTCTTGTGGTACTTGCGGAGACGAATATATTGGCGAAACGGGCAGACCTTTATGTATCCGCATAAAAGAACACCTATATGGCAAACGAAAAGTAAGACAAAGTACGCCACTAGGCACGCATAGGATACAAAAGCACAGCGGAGACGATTTTGGTATAAAAGTCGCCATTCACGCACGATATACTAAAACACCAACGAGCAAACTCCTCGAGGCTTTCTGGATAAATGCCAAAAAACCTACAATGAATAGCAGGGAGGAATGCCCCGAGATCACGCGTGATCTCGCCCCTTACCTTCGTATCGATCGTTGATGTGGGCTGTTGCAGTCATCAACCAGATGAGACTCTGAGCGGCTGTTCTTCCTCGGTGCACGACAGGTGAAAAAAGGCGGTGGGTTTCTTCGAGAAGCCGTAGATCTGGCAATTATCGCTCAGATTATAGTAACTATTCCTTAAATAGTTACTATTCTCTACAATATCGCATGTGTCCACGGTGACAAAGCTCCACCCACTACAGAAGTAATACAGCTTATAACTTTCGTCTTCAAGTGCTCGTAGCGTTCGTTGGCTCTTCATCCAGGCCCTGAGTTCATCAGTGCACCAGCCCGAGTGTCCGACTAGCTTCCTTCAGTTGCATCACTTGTTCTCATCTCATTCTCGTTCGTATAAATCCAGTTAACCAAATATACACATTATTATTGTACTGTTGTTATTGCTATAAACTATTATAACCCAAACTCGAGGTTGTCCACGGCAGTTACGGAAAAAAGTCCCACGTGGCAAATTTATACAAAATCGAGCATTCCCCACGTACAGTTGGCGAACAAAAGACAAATCCGACCAACTCCCCAATCCACTGGCCAACTAACACACAGATTTTCATCTTTCTGTCTGTGCTGTTGAAATGTTTGACCTAGTAAGTTGCGTATTAGTGTACCCTTCCAGGCTCTGAAGAAGGCGATTCTGGCGAAACCTCACATACGATTGTGTTGTATGTGTGTTATTGTATGGAAGTAAACGTATGCTGTCTAACGACCTCGCGACTGCTGAAAGAGAAAACGACGAATAGTGGGAGAAATATGGAGAACAACTGAAATTGTAACACCAACAAGTAAAGTAATGCTCGTCATTATCACCATTGAGCCTTATTTAAAACTGAAAAAAATCTTAAACTAGAATCTTAGATTCATTCTTTCTGCTTTGGTTGTGGAAGTGTTTGGCTGACTGATTACAGTAAAATTAACCCTTCCAGGCTTTGAAGAGGCCGGAAGCCGCCGAAGTGTGAACTTTTTTTGAATAGACAGTACAGTAACAACCTCGTTTGTGCTTATTAAAAGAGTGTAGTAAATTATTTGGGCAATGCTGGGGTTAATAAAATGTCGGCTTTGGGAATTTTTCCAATCGTCATTGGCAGTGGGTGTACAGAAAGAGTGGAGGCGATGTAATCGATTAGCTTCACGCACTATATTACCGTATCTATTACAATTCTAATCTAATAATTTGTATCTAATGATTACAAATTAGTGAAGACTCAGATTAGTTTTAAAGGAGATTTCCTGCCTCTGCGTTGCATTTCTGGATCCGATGAAATCTCATTTAACGATATAAGCACCGCTATTAACGCGAAAGGCAATTCTAGAAAACACGGTGTTAGCAGCGGTCGAACTACCTCCCAAACGTTCTACGATGTCAATTAGTTCGCATTCGCTTCCACGACCGCTTCTGAATAAGCACTTTTAGTGGCCTGCTTCAACGACAAATGCGCAGACTGAATAAGTTCTAGTACACTACATCTGATCTCTTCCAGCGCAGTGATTTGAGGCGCGTCGAAGTACACACATGATCTTGCTTTCGATCCTTCGCCCAGGTCTCACCAAGCCATCCTTCTTTCCGGGTTGCCAAATTGACCAGACTTGTTTGGTGAGATACCACCATTGATTTAAGACCTTGGTAGGCCACCGTTGTCATCGTTGTTTGCTATATATGCATTCGATCATCTCTAACGATGCTTAATGAACTCGAATGCATGGCGCATCCCTCAGGGAGTTTTCAACATCAAGACCCTTACTTCCCAGCTTTTATTTCTGATTTTTTAAAGCATAGTAAAAAAAATACATTGGAAAATCATACAGACGTAGTTTCGTTGCTAAGAAACTCCAGTATATGCCATAAAAAGCACAAAGGTTTCGAGACTAACGTTACGACACTCGTGCAGAAATGAGAAAACATCGGTTTGCAAAACTGTTTAGTTTTGATTAAATTAAAAAATGCTGAACTGTACGATTACCTCATTATCAAACTGATTTCATCCCATGTCAATTTTGTTCCTTAAACTGCACCTGACCTCACTTCTTAGCAAGTCGTTATGAAAAACAGTAGCTGATTACGAAAGTCTTAAACTGTGATTGGAAATTAGCTTCAGATTTTTCTATTCTGATTACAACTACTCTAGAGGGGAAGCACCTAGTGGCATACAGTTCCACTTTCACCTGCCATTCCACACTTGGCGACTCACCACGTAGTGTCTCATCTAAGCGCTTCAGTATTAACCCATAGCAAAGTTTCCTTCCAAATCGCCTTCTCCTTTTCATTAGTTCCTTATCTAAAAAAAAAAATAAAAGCATCTCCATGTCGCTTGTTCTCTCTATGCAGTGACTGTTCTCTAGAAAATGACAGTTCATGGTAATTAACATAAGAATACAACACTGGAAGCATTTAAATCAGAAGCACTCTAGGCTTCATTGTCTTCTTGTTGTTAGGTCAGTGCGAATTCGATGTGAAAGATCTCCATTAAAGAGAAGAGAACCCTCTAAAAATTGTTTAGCTCAGGCATCGATTTTTACCTCTTTATGGTCAACAGAAGCGCATTCTACAAAAGCGCTTTCTTAATCACAATCCAAACATTCCTTGCAAGATTTTTCTGAGTCGTTAGCTTATCGTCGTGCTCACCGCTATGTAAGTTCTATCTTTGTCTTACGATCTACATCATTACGTCGTTTCATCTCATCTATGGAATTTTTCATTTAAGAGAAAATTGAAAGAAGCCATATCCCTTTTCTAACCAACTTTCCTTGCTTTATTACGCAAATCTAAAAAGAAAGTTTGATGAGGGCGGTTCCGTTTTTGTTAGACACCTCTTCATCCACACTTTTCATGGGAGAGGAGCTTTGTTGCACCCATACCAATAAATCTTCAAAAAAAAAAACACGGTATTAACGGGTTCTTCACGGATTTCGATACCCGTTTATGCACTTAGCGATAGACCCTTGAAATTTTTTCTGCAGAACGAAAGTGAGGTCAGAATGAGTAAAAACTCTCCAGGAGAGCTATTTTGCTTCGACTTGGTCTGGCGCCCTGATATTCGGTGGTGCTGTTACCAGTGCCGTTACCTTCTTGTTGCCAGCATTAAAACCTGCAATATATCTGCAGCAACTATTCTCAGCTGCCTAGGGTCAGTGAGTTCCTTGATTTTTTCAGTGTTGAAAACCAGGTGTTTAGGGGCTATTTGTCAAGAAGTATACATCATTATCTCATCTGAATCCAGCTCTGTACTCAAGCTTGGCAACAGTTCTGAACGAATCAAAAAATTGTGACGTCAACTACTAATCGGGATTGAGTATTTCCTTTAATCGTCTGACCACAAATAATTATAATGTTAAAGCAGTGGGAATGCAATTTTTTCATATACATGATCCTACACTACATCTTGTGCCGCACTGATTTGTGTGTCTATTCATGCACTACTCAAGGACGTTTGCTCTTTCCTACTTATTCCTAGCCGTCCTAGGGCGTTGCCATTCTTAGAACAGTGTTCACTAATCGAAGGAAAATGGGCTCAAACAACTATGACACCAACTTCATAACCTTAGAGAGATGGGAGACTTGCTTGGAACAAAGCCATGTAGAGCCAAAACCTTGTGTTTAATCAATGTCCATCATCTTTACCACTGTGCTATCTCGGCTCGTGTGAAACAGAATATCAAGGGAGTGTTGTAAGAACTGCAGCGATCACACCGTAAAGATATTTACTCAATGCGACCATATTAGAGAAAACTTTAGTGTTAATTGATCTACATCGGAAGTGATATCGAGTTGTAGCCGATGTAAGAAAGGTTTTTAAAAAGTGTGTGAAAATTCCTACAGAGCCGTTGAAGGCAGACACGGTTGCTATTCTCACGTTTCCTACCTTCATTATCTCTAGCAAAGTCTTTCTTTCCGTTTTAATTAATTTGCAGTCATTTATTTCCACGTTATAAAAACTGTCTGGGTTCTAGTTCTTTCCATTTTATTAAAGTGAACTTTTATTTCAACTTATTGTTTACTGCCTACTCTTTTTAATGGCAGGGTATATATTTCGAAATATAACCTCAATGAACCTGAGATATTTGCAAAACTCCGGACCGCAGGTGTCTATGGTGGGGAACGAACCTGCTATTGTCCTTTCCGGGGAGTAACACGTTCACCAGCACACTTTTATTTTTGTGCTTTTCTCGTTATTTGTGAAATTATGGCTTTTCTAGTTGAGATTTTAAATTTTTAGCCTTCCATATTCCAATGGGACAAGGGTTCTAGTGAATTTAGAGCCTTTACATTTCAAAAAGAAATAAGTGTTTTTTCTCCTTGCTACGTTCGAATTCATATTTCGACAAAAAACCTGCTCTGAATGGAAAATGTACAAAAAAAAACCACTGTCCGGTTCTCAGCGCACTCAAGTGGTTTCCAGTGGTATTGTACTCTACTGGATTCAATCAATCATTTGTGATGATGGATTGGGCGGCTATTCCTAGCAACGCGACCAAGCATACATTCTTCTAGAGCTTTTGGATTTCCCCAATACATTGTCTTTTCCTGGATAGGCTCACAGACGAGAAGATTCCTACAGAGCCGTTGTTAAATTGCAAATTCTGACAGAATACCTGAACCCTTCCACCTTCAGCTAAGAAAATGTTATCATTCGTAGACTACGACGATTCAAAGTGTCACCTGTTGATGAGATGATATAAACCCACATAGTTGGCGCTATTACTTGGTAGTTGCTACAGTATTCCTTAACATGAAGAAATTATAGACAGTTCTACAAAAAAGTGTTTTTTTCAAGTGACCATTTTTACATAAGAAAAAGACGAACTGCAAAGCAGCAGAACCAACAAACTTGTCTCTCACCTACGAAATCTTTTAATTACAGTGGTAAACATCCTGATTTAGGTAACAACAAATGAGCATCTTCATAGCATTAAGTAAAGGACCTTACTCCACAACAGCAACGTAAGATATAGAGTAAGAATTTCTCAAAAGGAGTCTTTCGAACCCAGTGATATTTCAAAAAATATACGTTCTATCAGACGTTTGAACTAATTACCTCAATACTTTAACATCACTTTGATGCTTTGACATAATGACTCGTCCTCACTGGTTGTGCGGGCCCCAGCATAATCATCATTTCTTCGGAGTTTTGCTGGTTTAACCATCGTGGTTCCTTGGAATCCTGAACTCAGCCTGCCCAAAGTCTGCCCCAGGGCGTCACCATCACAAGCATTCACCGCACTTGTGGACCAGGAGGAGATTTGCCACAATAGGACTAGTTTGATACCACGACAGTGGTGGATCCTGGCATTCGTTTACTCTTGGCTACGCTTCCTGACGGAAACGCTGGATTCCTTCTCAGCTTGGGAAACCGTACCAGTGGGATGATTCCCCATGCTATGCCTTGCAGCCCGCCGGACACCCAGGAACACCTTCCAGCCATGATGAGGCGGCAAAACGTTGGGACAAACACTGTAGCATTGTATCTAGCTACTCGTCACCATCCTAAATATAAGCTTAAATAAGACACTGTTATTTCTCAGAAGAACATCAATTACCTCAGCTATCATATGTCTAAAAGAAAACTAATAAGTAGAAACTAAATTTGGATGCGTTGAGGCATTGCAGAAGTCTCAACACACTGCAGACCAGCTATGTTTTTTTGGTGACACAGTGATGTCCTCAAACTCATTTGAGTCGTAAGTGTTCAACAAGAGGTGATAAAAACGAAAACGCCATACGCTTCTGCATTAGTGGAATCTAATCGTAAATGCTATTACGACATACTCGCGAAAAGCAAAAACATTCTCAGCAATTTTCGTCCGGTGCGCGACTGGAGGATGTCAAAACGTTTAGAGAAGGAAAATAGGTTGTACGGCAGTTAATCGCCGTACACATGTCTACGTCAGCAGATATGAGCGGTCGTATTATTCCCATGAACAGCGTCGTCGAGAAGAGACTGAAAAGTGGTGAATAGCCTTTCTAATTACAACTGCAAGTGATTGAAAAAATGAGTATGCATTATTGAAGCTAGTGCAGAATTTTTCCCAAATCTGGCTTGTTCAATGGGTGTACGGTGCGTGAGGTCAGGCAATGTCCATGAATTAGCGTCGAGTGTAGCAGCTAGAATGTAGCAGACAGTGTAGTTCAATAGAACAAGGAAATTCGTCTGCAATCCTATGTTGTCTTGAAGGGGGTGCCTCTTCAAGTACATTCCTCTGCTTTCTTTTTTCCCTCAGAGCCTTCGAGTTGAAATCCTTAAATATGAACAAAAAAATCTCTGTGGTGGATAGAAAACATTGAGCTATCTCCATGATGTATCACCTGTATCACCTATAGTCCCGTTGATCGTCGAGTGACTCGAGCGAGCGCCAGTAAATCCTCCATTTTTTCCTATCGCGTGCAAGAGTAGCCCAGTGGGTTCTCCTCGCTGTCAGGTTCACTTGCTCCATGATGTACAACTCTTTAATCCCCAACCCATCAACCGCCGATGATCCACAAAAGTGTTTCCTGAAGCCGTTAATTTCTGACAGTGTTTGACAGGCGAAAGGTAACTAGTAAAAGAAGAGAACACAACAGGAAGAAACATGAAATGGAGGAGTTGCTAGTCTTAAGAGCATTGACAGCAATATAACGTGATGTCTTTTTCATCTCTCTTCCTCATTTTCTGCATATTGCTCGCTGATGTGTGGTAAATAGTGAATAGTTATTACTAAGCATTAAATAGTACAGTAATTAATAGTATTTATGGATAATTTTTTGAAGGAGCAGATTGGCGATTGGCTTTTGTTTTAATAGCTCCTCCATCAAAAAAAATGATAAGACGGGTATTCTCAATGATGTTTCCGTAAGTCACCGTCACCTTTGTTAAAAGGTCTTCACGTCCTTGATAGTTAAGGTTGCCTTCTTCTTGTAATGATACCACTCAATTTAAGAAGTGGGACAGTGGCAAGCTGGTGCTATTTACTGGAGTATGGAAAGAATTGGGACGTTTCGAAATCCTCGCGACATACGGTCACCATTTCTGCGTGTAAATGTAACTAAATTTAACTGGTCCCCATTTTTTCAAAGAACTTGAGACCCCTTTTTAACCCGATTGGTACTCGAAATGAAAAATTGAAAAATGGATAGCAGATGAATACTTGTTGAAATTTCTACTCTAGAGTTCTGTACAGCACTGAAAAAAAACTGCGAAATAAAAGTGTAATAAGTAAAAGGTAAGAAAGGGAGAATCGATTCGACCAGTATGAAACGACATTGGTGAAGAAGAGCAAAAATTCTCATGGGCAGTTGAACCCAAAAAGCCGAAGACCTGTGATTGATGCGAAGAAACGAATCGTATGAGACCAGTTCTGTAATCTGCACAAAATGTGAACTCGACTCCTGAAAAAGAATAGCTGGGTTTCACAACAATTTCAATCTAGTCGATATTTCGATAACTACTCGAATTTCATCAATAAATTCTAAGGCCAGACCGATACCACTTTGTCGCTGTAAACCGGCCATTTGGATTGCATGAATACATATGCCTACAATACATCTAGATTTCTCAGGAGCGATGGTATTTCTGGCACAGAACTACTATTTCTTAGACCCCTAAAAGAACATGAGCTCATTGTCCGATTAGGTTATCCTGCTCGAGAATGGATTCCTGCCATACATCATAACTAGATATCCAAAATATTCTCTCGGCACGCTAACCCGCTCAGTACCGCCAATGCGGCACTCTGTTTTTGCATTTGTTTTACTCATTAAAGCACTTAATGTGAGTTTTTCGTGCATGAAAGGCTGCGAAGTCAGTGTGACGAAGAAATAAGGTTTCATCGTTTGGTGACCAGTTTCTAGAAACCGATAAAGCTCAGAGGATTAGATCGTTGAATTAACACTTGAACTAACTGCAACCGATGCATGAGCACAATCTAAGAATGCAGTAACACTCTTGGGAAGAAAAATTTTGTTAAACACGGTTATCACCCATTCCAAAAAAGACGTGGCATTATCGAGAGTCATGAGAGCGCATGTAGCGCAGTAGTTAGAAGTGCAATGCAAGTGGTTGCAAGTGCAATACACGCGTGGACGTTGGTTCGGTGTTGCTCACTAAGAAAACTAATTGCTCCGAAGTCAGCAAATTGGTGCCAAACTTCTCAATGAGGATAAAAGCAACGAGTTGATGTATCAGTTGGCCTTCAGAGTTGCTGTATAGACCAAATATGTACTCATTAACCTCTATTGTGCTTAATGAATTCAGATGCATCCCCGAAGGATTCACCAAGACCAAAGGTTTTATTTTTATCGCTGTACAGTTACAGTCAGTGCGAAGCTACAGTGGAATCCATAAACCTATTATCTCCAAACTACAGTTTGTATTGAATAAAGAGCAATGCAGCCCAAAAATTGCTTTCGAAGCTACTGAGTTGAAAAGCAAAAAAAAGGTGAAGATCGAGAGAGGAGTTTCCGGGCAGTAATAAAGAGCTCCACTGGTTATTGTTCTTCCATACACAAATCCAATAAATCAGGTCAAGCCAGACTAGCAATACGAAATTTTCCCAAAAGCCCCGCTCCCGCCCCCTCCCCCCCTCTAACCCACCTAATGAAAACAGAAATGTAGAATGTTAGCGAAATGAGAACAGAGAATCCGAAAATCCTCCGAAAATTGAGTTGAGCAGAAAAAGAGTGCGGAAATAGTCAGAGATGGATGCTATTCTCACGTTGTTCCTTTCTTCTTTATCCCTCACAAAGTCTATCAAAATTTTTGTTCACACTAGACTACAATAATTTATTCCAGGTTATGCACGAAAGCGACTCATCGAAGCTGAAACCGTCAGGATTATCTAGCAGCCCACTTTTGTTTGCCATGAGGGAAGGAGGGGGAAATTCAGGGTCAAAGGCAAATTCTGAGAAAGCGAAAAATCGTTAGAATAAGAATTCCGCTCCATCTTCTAAATAAGTGATCATCTTTATTATTGAATTTTTACCAGCATTTCATCAACTCTCTAGAAATTATCAAACATTAGCAAAGCTAATAGGTAAACAAAATAACATTACGATTGTCACAAATGTATTTGAAATGTAACTGAATGCTTGAACGGCCTGTCTTCACCAACCACACTAGCCAATACCTGTGGATGAGCAGGACGCAAAACTTGCAGAATAGGGTTGCTAAGTGCTGAAAATGTTGGTGTACTCTGATTGAAACCCACATTGATCTGCCCTTTTCATCATCGAATAAGTCCCTTTATGATGATGCTCTCCTCAGTGAGGAGACTATACAACTAATTGTACTGTGCTAATCAAGAATCTGTAAAGCCCATGTCTCTGAACGTATCTCGGTTTAACTCTGTCGAAACCGTGATCCCACCAGATTTTTCTATTTACTTACCGTTAAGTGTAAGAAGTCATCCAGCAAAAGAAACCCTCATGTTGCATTACTGGTAAGCGACAACAGTTTTCCGTGAACACGCTGTTAAGCGATATTATCAGCCAAATGAAGAATCATACAGCATCACGCGGTCTTAAAAGCTATGACTACAGCATTATCACTTACGATCTGAATATTGTCAGGAAAAACCTCTAATTGGAAAGTGAAAACTGGTTTGTAATGGGCATCGTCTTAAGTTTTATGAGCTCTAATGACTGGCTAATCATACGCTTACGATCTGCGAATTTTCGCTACAATTGTTCTTTGTCTAATTTGATTTTGAAAGAATAGGATTCACGGGACGGGACAACGCCTCTTCCCGTTTCGCCAGGTCGCCGGCGATGGTCTTGTCACACATGACCTTGTCGCGCTCACTTCGCCCATATTAAATTCTTGCGCGCACCAACAAAATCAGAACACAAACATTCAACAACACGATGTGCCGCACTCCATTTTGCAAAACCACGTTGAGGAGTTATTTGAGCCGCTGTTAAAGCAGAAAATGCGACCCATTCCCAACTAGAGGACTACCATCGTTCGCAGTCACATTCTTACGTAATGGAATGTTATGTAGAAGATGACCATTTCCAAGCGGTCTTTTCATTGAACGGTTCATACCTCAGCAATCGTTTCAACCAGTTCTCTACAGAAAAAACAGAATCTGCGTCTTTGCGAAGAAAAAAAAAGACCATATACTCACTTCTGCAGGGAAATTCGTGTTATGAGTGTGATCCAATTGCCCTCTAATCTAGCAGACAGCACGTTTCATACCTTTCCTAACGAATCCACTGTAATTGAATCCCTACATAAATATGGGCAAGTATTACAGGTTTCCACGATAGATATGTAAAACTATATTTGCTCTGGTGCGAGGAAATTTTGGTCCACGAAGCACTAGAAGCATAGCTACTTCTAGCTAAACCTGGTATTATCATGAAACTCGATGAATTCTTGAGCAAACTATTATAGCCTTTTCCAAATTGCCTAGTTGGAAATTCTTCATGATTCTGTTCAAATTTACGTTCTACCGTTTTGCGATGGAACGGAATGAAGGTTCCAAGAGTACTACTAAGTAGTATCAGCAGTAATTGTGAAATTCGATATTTATCGCATAATTGTGCCCGGTTAAGAATTCCAAACTAGAATCCCCTAGTATTTTGCGACTGTAAAGCAACTGCTCTGATCAACGGGTCGCTATGCAAGTGCAGAACAACAGTTTGATGAAATGTACAAAGAGTAGAGAGTGTACACGCACTGAACTACTCTAAGTTGAAGGTGTAATAGTTCTTTCATATGGTGCAAGTAATTCTGCTAAAGAATATCTGGACAGAAGGCTCAATCCATATGAGAAAAAGACGACAGCTGTCGCCTTCGTTTTTAGATGACGTGGTGGTTTTCACAGATATCGTTCTAAAATACAAAGCGATTGCACTGAGGGCCCATGAAACATATGTATTCAGCTTAGATTTCGACGACAATTTTTTAATAGAAGCTATTTGTCCACTCTTAAAATCTCAAATATGACAAGGACATTAGAATTAACAGTCAAGACTCGGAAAAAAATTGATAAGGCTGTATATTTGGATACTTACTTGGATGGTCCGTCTTCACGAGTTGTGTGGACTCCAGCACACATGCCATTCGTTTCTTTCTCTCGCAATCGTAGTCCATGGTGGTGGTTAGGTCATATAACCGCTTACTTGTCCAGGAAATGCAACGGAATTGCAGCTTAGCTTCAGAGGATTAGGCAATAAGCCTCGAGAAACTTGTGGATGAACCGGTAAACCGATAGAAGAGGCGGTGCTACACTCCACTATAAAAGCAGCCAGGAGGATTTTGATGTTATCGCTATGTATTCCTCTAAAAGCGCCGACGAGAAGCTTTGCCATGACGCTGAAAGTCTCCGACGCATAGCCTTCTTTGGCATCTGCATCAGGTAATACATTTGTAATACATCTTTTCTAATAGGTTCAGAATTTATTTGCCTTCTCTAAATTTCTGCTTACTTGCTGCTTCACTACAATTCAGCACTGTGGCTACACTGACTGCAATCGTTGCTATCCCGTCGCTATACAGCTACATGCAGTACGTACAGGCTTCACTGCAGACTGAAATTGAATTCTGTAAACATCGAACGACCGGACTTTTTGACCAGTACGAACGAATGCAGCATGTTCAACGAGTTAGGAGAGGAATCGTGAAACGACAAGCCGGGTACAACACTCCATCTGAGTATAGCAGTCCTTCTGACGATGTTATTCAAGCTGACTTCGTCCAGCAAACAAATTTGTTATGTTGTAGCTGCAAGGCAGGGCTTGCTGGACCACCCGGTCCACCTGGTGTTGACGGAGCAGATGGAAGTGATGGTATACCTGGAAAAAATGGTGAGCCTGGTCTTGATGCTAAACCTGGTACACAGCCCACGATTGAAGACTTCTGCTTTGACTGCCCTCCAGGACCACCAGGACCACCTGGAAACCCAGGTCCCAAAGGACCGATTGGCAATCCAGGAGCTGATGGAGAGCCTGGACCCGATGGACTAGCAGGACAACCTGGTCCACCTGGTCCACAAGGACCTCCTGGTGCTGACGGAGACCCCGGTCGACCTGGTGAGCAAGGGCCTCCTGGAGTTCTTGAAGAGGTACCCGTTCCAGACGGACCTGTTGGTCCTCCTGGACTCCCGGGCCCTCCCGGTCCAGACGGAGCACCAGGAGCACCTGGTCATCCCGGACAAGATGGACCACAAGGACCACCTGGTGATCCAGGACGAGATGGTGCTCCGGGAGGTCCAGGTGCTCCAGGACTGCAGGGTCCACTCGGAGAGCCTGGAGTCGGAGGTGGCTGCGAGCATTGTCCTCCTCCTCGAACTGCTCCCGGATATTAGTTATGTATATAAGTATTACTAGTCTTCTTTAACTTTCTGTTCTCACAAATACGACCTCATTAAATAAAAGTTCCATGTTTATTAGCGCAGAGATGCAACACAAAATGTAGGCAGTGATATGCTGTGCACATGATATACGTGACAATATTGAGTTTTATATCACTCAATGGTAGCAAATAGTCAAGAAAACATATCGTATTTAGTGCCACACCGATCTATGAACGTATTTAAATGATGTCGCCAAACAGAAAGATGTCCGATTCGTAGAACGAAAGTCGAAGAAAAAGTCTAGAAAAACGGCTGTAAACAAGGGAACTAACTATTTTGCATATATGTAAGATCAGAAGTGTCTATGTTTAGAACGACACCACTAATAAAGTTCTACAATCATTAGAGATAAATAATTCATAGAGTGAAAAATAGTCGGATCCGCAGTCAGAATGTAATCAAATTAACAGGACATTAATAGAAAAAAAGAAAAAAAAGCAGTAAAATTAGAAAAAACGGTTAAGATTGTGATTATAACTGGGGCCTCAGCTTAACTGGGTTCATTGCCGATTTGTGCTCCCCAGATCAATCCCGCTGTTGGGTGATTGCTGATGGCAAAAGATCGATAGAACTAGCTGAGAGACAGGAGAAACAAAGGACTCGCATGGTGTGGTGGTGAGCGCGTTACTCCCCGGAAAGGACAATAGCGCTTTCGTTCCTCCACCATAGACACCTGCGGTCCAGAGTTTTGCAAATATCTCAGCTTCATTAAAGTTATATTTCGCAATATACCCTGCCATCAAAAAGAGTAGGCAGTAAGCAAAAAACAGGACATTAATATTTATTCATTTTATTATTTTAATGAAAATCTTTTTGTTTTATGAAAATCACATCGAGCACTGAATGTCATTGATCCACACCCGTAAAGCAACGATGTGCTTTCAAAACTCGTCCTGCTAGAGGAAATCAGTGGTGATCACATTGGACAAAATGAACAGCACTGAGGATTTCGACGATCTGATGATTCTATGCGCCCCAGTGAGTGCATTTTCAAGTTTCGAGCAATGTTGGATAAGGGCTGTGGAAAAAGCTAATACCAAATGAAAGTAAAATATTTCATTAAGCATACGATTTGTAAAAAGCATAAAAAAATAGGAAAGTACAGCCTTTCAATTCCGAATTCATTGAGCATCGGTATGGCTAGCCAATGTCTTAATTTATTGGTAACTCGACATTGCTATATTATTACTGCTATCGCTTGAGCGGTACCACCTTCATCGCAGTCACTATGATTCATTCAAGTGTCCACAACAACTGCGTCTACATCCGACCTGAGTCTCTAGAGATTCCTCTTCGAGTCCAATTGAGTAGAGTGGAGCACGGCACCAATGCGAACCTAATGAGTTTCACAAGTTAGCTGAGGAATAGCTGAGAAGAAAACAGGACATGAATTTTACTGCAAGAGTGCGTTTCACCTTCTAACAAGATGAAGAGATTAATCTAGGAAAAATTGTAGACCGAAAACACTTAAGCAGATGTTTCTTTACTTAAATAAATGAATAAACAATAAATAAATAATAAATAATTATAATAATCAAACTAATTGTGAAAAACAAAGGAGACAAGAATCAGTGCATACTAAGAAATCTCTCTCGACAGTTCGTCACGCACCCGATGATGAACATACTCTCACACGCAGATACTGTAACTAAAAGATTTTACCAGTCTTCCAACAAACTGAAGTTATTCACCGAGAATGGCCGAAGGAAAGCAGACTTGTAAGTTAAAAATTGTTTTCAACAAGAAATAAAAATATAATATGCAGTAAATAAAAAAGTAAACATTGAGATTTCGACTGCAACCACAGTTTAACAGGGTTCAATACCGATATGGGTTCCCAGATCAAATCCGTTGATGGTTGATTGCTGATGGCACTGGAAGATGGACAAACAGCCGAGAGAAACGCAGAGCAAGGGATTCCGTGGCGCAGTGTGTAATATACGAGCCCCCAGAAAGGGAAATCGTGGCTCGATCTGGTTCGGGATACAAGTTTTGCGAATATCTCAGCATCGTTGTGGTTTATGAAATAAAATGCCTTCTAAAACAACTCACTACCACATAATGTCCTTTCGTTGGCTTTGAAACGTTACTCAACAACTCTCATTTATTCGCCTTGTGGAAAGC
This sequence comes from Angiostrongylus cantonensis, assembly GCA_009735665.1. Classification (NCBI taxonomy): domain Eukaryota; kingdom Metazoa; phylum Nematoda; class Chromadorea; order Rhabditida; family Metastrongylidae; genus Angiostrongylus; species Angiostrongylus cantonensis. Next base: position 475,318 of record MQTX01000182.1, on the reverse strand, counting down.
TAGGCGATGTGGGGTAGCCCAGTGACTAGTGATACAGTCAATCACAAAACAAGATGCTAGCTCCCTAATGTTTACCTCTAGTTCACGTGGGAACATTCTAAGACGACAAGTAGAATCAACTCGACCAGCATTCTACGATAATCATAAAGACGACGACAATCTCTGAAGCTGGAGCCAAAACAACGCTCGGTATGTTCGAAGATCTTAATGAACGAAAAATGCGAGGAGGATGAATCGAATGCAAGAAGGACCCGGATCCACAGAGTACGTATGATACCGGGTCATGGTAAATAAAACAAGACAAAAAACTGTTTATATACTGTAAAAGGATAAAAAGGATAAAGCTCTAGGCGTTGATTAATCCCTGAGGGATGCGCCATGCATTCGACTTCACTAAACATCGTTTGGAGGTTATTGAATGCATACATGGCTTCTACAATGACTCGCAGTGGCCTACCTTTGTGTCGAACCAGTGATGCTATCCTCCCAGACAAGTCTGGTTCCAATTTGCCCACCCCGAAGGGATGGAAGGCTTGGTGGGCCATGAAAATCCCGCTCTCAATTTATTGATGTGGTGTAAAACCTGCGTAAAAATGTTAGTTTTTATCTTTATTGATTAACGAAGCACACTGTTGTTTGTTCCCCGCGCTGAAAAACTAAACGCACAACTTTTTAGTTGGCCATGAACAACGAGGAAACAAGAGCTGCTTAGGCGTACGGGATGTCGAATGTCCTCTCAAGCGTTGGAGAGCGATTGGAACGTCGGTCACGGCACCCATGTGCTTCTGCTGAGACAAAAATGGATTTAGAAAGCGCAATCACTCTCCTCCGTGCTATGCCATCATGTTATATTAATGTTTACATCTAGCTAAATGAAAACGAAGAAGCGCCCAGTACTGATCAATCCCTGAAGAATTACTTCATCAAATATCGCAGAGATGATTGAATGCGTTTCTTGCTTGCACAATAACTTGTTGATGTCGTTTTTTAACCTAGAAACATGTCTGCTAGCATTTTACCAATACCAGAGGAATAACAGGCTTGATGAGCTTGGGCCGCAGAATCAAGCCAGATAGCCACCATTCGTGGTATCGCTCGGCACCTCTAACCGTTGTGCTACAAAGGCAGTGCTCAGATGTATAAGCAGCATGCCCAATATGTCAGCTCAGCTGAAAACGAATGGTTGAGAACTAGACGCGTGGTTATAGTGACCAGTTTGTATACCCCTCCCCACATGGTAATACTGAAAAAGTTTTCTCTAGGGTTCCTTCGCAACAAAAGCAGCAAAGACAAAACCTTCATACAAAAAACTTGTGTGTTTATACACTGTTCTTATCTTTGGAGCGAAACGAACCTTGTTCGACACTTCAATCGTGCCTGTCGATTTCTATTTCTGTGTTATGTGGATGGCAGAAAGATAGAAAATACTCTTACTTTATTAAAATAACAGTTGTATATTGAAAATATGTCAATGAAAAAGCCAAGAGAAAGACTGAGCCATCTATCACATTTCTTTATTTCACACATTCTTTCAATTCTTTTTAATGCGTTTTAGACATTCTTAGCTGAAAAAAACGAAAAGAGAGACTTTTGCTCAAAAAGATTCCTATGTGGCCTGGATCACGAAGTGATCGACAAGGATGAGAAATACCATTCAATGTCCTATTCCTCGTAAATTTTCCGTTTCATAACACTAAGGAGAAAAGGGTGAGTGTATCGACGACGCGACGTAAGTTTTCGTAGTGGCCTTCGCCCAAGGTACACACTTTTTAGCGCTAAGCAAAGATCAAAGAACACATTACGCCGCGCTTCTGAACACAAAAATCATCCTTCTTTGCAGCGATGGTATAGCCTTGCAAATTTTTATTTAACGACTGTTGAACCACTTATATCAGCGCTCAAGGAAGTATAGAATTGGTTGGTAGTACTGCGACCCTGATTCGTCGGCCACCAGAGAAACCAAATGACTTAGAACTTAGTGAAGAGTAATTTTGCTAATCGATCAATCAATAATAATTCACGAAGTAATTCTTGATGAAATTCATAGTTTTCTAAAAAATATGAAAAAGAACACAAATTCATTATAGAAATTTGCGACGTGAACGTCGACCCATCTATAGTTTGACGGTCCGAAAACACACCTTCATGCTTTTTCATTATCTCTTTAACATCTTTCTTATTTTACAGTCAACTTTTGTTTTACAGTAACTATGGGAAATGAAGTGTGAAGGTATATGACAATGGGGCATCACATTCATACGTTCCGCCGTGCATACACATCTTTAACCCAGACCAACCAACTCCCACATTTACTATTCAACAAATCAGTAAAGGGTCTCGGTTTCGATAAAAATAATCCTTCAGTTGTTGCTCTATAGTTGACTCAGACAAAGAATATTTTGCACATGTTGATTCAGAAACTCAACAAAGAATCCCTAATTCAGATGCAGCTGATTAACTACTCTTTCCACGAATCGCTGTGAAACAGTCTTAAACTTTTCCTCATATCTCTTTACTCCTTAGGAATTCAAGCCTATTTAAGGTCGATATATTTCAACATTCTTGAGCTGGCCGGTGTTTTCGATTGCATAGAACGACTTTCAGTGTTATTTTTCTGACTGACATGTCGTTCAGAATTGTCTAAGCGCAGCACTTCTTCACGTCCGTAAAGAAGCCTCTTCGTTCCGCCACTTCAACGCCAGAACAATTACGGTAATGTTCCAGTTAACAAGCGATAATTTCATGAAATTCCCATCATGTTCGCAATTTGGTACCGATACCTTTTTTTTTTGAGGGAATGACATGTTGCGAAGGTGAGAGCGATACTGCAGCTGCTCCCGTTTACGTAGAGGATTTGGCCATATAATTGATGAATGGATGAATTGAATGGATGAATGAAAAGATGTGTAACACGGAAAAGAAGAGCTGAGGTCGTTTCCTTCGTTTTCACCGTATTAGATTTCGTACATGATTCACCGACGCACAAGTTGTTTGACATCAGGCTCTCCACTGGTGCTTAAGTGGTTTTTCTTTTCAGCGAGACTCAAAACGGTAACTATTCTTGCCCAACAAGACCTTATCATATTTTGCCAGCATTGTCGGCCGCCTTTGTCCCATTAGAGAGGTCGTTAATGTCCAATAAACGAGACCGAAAACATTGAAAAATGCACTAAAACAGTTGGAAACAAACTGGCTATTATAATATATGTAAACTATGTAATTTGATTAAATGAACTAATAGACTTCTCATCTCTCTAACCTTTGCGAATTTAAACGACGATAAGTAATGAAGTCACACCCCGACGCATTATGACCTATAAAAAGCTGGAGAACTTGATGCTTGAGAGCGTTTGGCTCGACTTCTGTGTTGCTCGAATTGAATAGTTGAATTGCAAAGTAGATCAATCGGATATGCTCAAAATGCATCACTACCCCGTATACCAAACTTGTCTTTGTCTAATAGTAATAGTCTAATAGTAATCAGATTTCGCATCCATTAGAACTCCTGAATAGTAGGAATAATTTGGTTTAATCACGTGTTTATGATGCCAATTGCAAAGTAGATCAATCGGATATGCTCAAAATGCATCACTACCGTATACCAAACATGTCTTTGTCTAATAGTAATAGAGCTAGTCAGATTTCGCATCCATTAGAACTCCTGAATAGTAGGAATAATTTGGTTTAATCACGTGTTTATGATGCCCTCCAAAGAAAGTCGAGAATACTGCCATATTCCGTAGTGAATGAAAAAAATCTGTGATAGAAATGGTGGACTCATTTGTTCAATGCGTTCTGCGAGAAATGATCAAAGTAAGAAGATGAGAGAGTTGCAAACGATGCGATCATAGGTACAACAAAAATTTGGAGATGAGAAAATGAGTTTGTAAGCAGACAAGAGAGAAGCGTGATAGGCAAATCAATAGATTTAACCATTTGTTTGCTTTCTTCCCTGTTTTTAAGGTTTATACTTCTCTTTGTTATCAACGAAAATCGAAACGAAACGCTTGAGTTACAATACATCGAGAGAAGCGTGATAGGCAAATCAATAGATTTAACCATTTGTTTGCTTTCTTCCCTGTTTTTAAGGTTTATACTTCTCTGTGTTATCAACGAAAATCGGAACGAAACGCTTGAGTTACAATACATCAGGAAATTAACACAAAGTTGCTTCATGAGAATGAACAAATGGTCTGAAAACAAAAAGTGCGCGAAGGCCGAATAAGTTCGAACATTTGAAATATGTGGGAATCTGAAGTCATCGCTCGGTCATCGATAAGTGAATATGCTTGACTACAAACGAATCTGGACAACAACTGATAGAAAAGTATGGGGAATATTACAATTCCTAGCTGTTGAATCTACCGCTACGTGTTTCATACGTGCAAATAGTACTCGGAGTTTGATTTCCTGCACGCGACTACGTTCCTCAAGGTGTCAGACGACTATCGTCCTCTACCTTGTGCACTGTCTCTCCTTGCGTCGAACCGCTTTCTTCTTCACGCAACAGAGCATGATGTATACGGCATCTTCCTCTCGGAGGCACTGTTGATTTATTGCACTATTCTCACGCTTGCCGTGGCATCGTAGTGTAAAAATCCCTTGAAGTTCCCTACAAGGACCGGTAAACCGATAGAAGGGGCGGGACAACGTCATCAATATAAAACCTGCCCGAGGCCATCCGAAAGGTATCGTCATGTATTCTCCCAATAGCGACGACGAGAAGAAGCTTTGGCATGAAGCGGAGGGGCTTCGCCGTGTCGCCTTCTTTGGCATTTGCATCAGGTAATCTGTTCGGTGTTTACCTATGCTGAAATGGCTCGCTTTTTTTAATCCTTTTTTTCTCATATGCTTCCTTCGTTCTATTTCAGTACTGTCGCTACACTAACTGCTATCGTTGCTATTCCTTCGTTGTACAACTACATGCAACTTGTACAGTCTTCGTTGCAAACAGAAGTTGACTTTTGCAAGCACAGGACAAACGGCCTTTTTAACCAGTACGAACGTATGCAACAAGTTAAAGGAGTTAGAGGAGGAATCGTGAAGCGACAGGCCGGGTACGATGTTCCCCAGTACAACGGCCCGTCCGACGCTGGAATTCAAGGTAGCTCCGCCCAGCTAGCAGGTACATGCTGCAGCTGTAGGTCAGGACTTGCTGGACCACCAGGGCCTCCTGGTCAAGACGGAATCGATGGAAGAGATGGCTTACCTGGAGCAAATGGTGAACCTGGTGCTGATGCTGAGCCTAATGCAGTGCCCACAGCTGAAGACTTCTGCTTTGACTGTCCTGCAGGGCCGCCAGGACCACCTGGAAGACCAGGCCCCAAAGGACCTAATGGCAATCCAGGAGCTGACGGAGAGCCCGGACCTGATGGACAACCGGGTCTACCTGGTCCACCTGGTCCACAAGGACCTCCTGGTGCCGACGGAGAGCCAGGCCTCCCTGGCGAGCAAGGGCAACCCGGCGTTATTGAGGAGGTACCCGTTCCAGATGGACCCCCTGGACCTCCAGGACCACCTGGACCACCTGGCCCGGACGGAAGGCCGGGAGCACCTGGCCAGCCTGGGCAAGACGGACCTCAAGGACCACCTGGAGACTCTGGACGAGATGGTCCTCCAGGAAATCCAGGTGTTCCTGGAGAACAAGGAATAGTTGGACAACCAGGGGCCGGAGGTAGTTGCGATCACTGTCCTCCCCCTCGAACTGCTCCTGGTTATTAAGCCTTAATTAATTTAGAAGATCGATTTAGAAGACATGGCGATCATTTCTATGACCTCGTGCTTTCAAAAGATTTATTCGGTAAAAATGAATGCTGCCATAAATTGTGTTAAGCACATTACATCATGTATTGTAATATGGGAAATGCATGTTGATTAATGAGTTTTTCTGGTTTGAGCGTTTTCTCGTTGTTGCGAATGGTGAATGGCGTTTTGCGACCCTGTGTATGAACCTAGACGACTTTCTCGTGCGATCGGTTTGGTACAGCGAAACAAACAATGGTTTCAAGGTCATTTCCCATGCCGATAAATTGACTCTGATTAAAACTGATTAAAAGTGCTCAAAAGAAAACTGAAGGTTTGAGAGTAGCGTTTCCATTGTGTCACTCAAATTGGAAGCACATTCTTTAATGGTTTCTGCTTAAGAAAATGACTAGTCGCTTCACAAAATGCAGAAAAAAAAAACTAACAGTCAATAACTGCTGAAGAAATATGTTGGAAACGATAACCATAGTTAAGTTTATTCGTTGTGACGACAGAAAAGCATCGGCTTGTCTTAGTGAATAGCAAATAATTGTTTCCGCTTTAGTGAAACAATGTAAATGTAAATTGAACTTAGGAAACATGACTAAGCAGGAGTCGTCTTGAGTAAAGAAGAAAACTACACACGATAGTGTACGGTACATCTAGTATAAAGAAGTAGCCACAACATCAAGAAGACTGCATTCGTATACACGTCAATAATTTATGAGAGATTCTGATTACAGTACACTCCGTAAAGACTCAATATACGCTACTAGGAGTCGCTCTTGTGGATCAGCCACGGATGTCTCCGTTATGAAGATCACTGTAACCGTGCCTTTCCTCTTCCATAGAACGAACTCACCTTGGACAACCTCACCGGCTACTTAAAAATTTTCCAAGAAAGATGGTCAAAATGACTGAAATTGTCACATCAATACCATTCAATTCATATGAGATGGGCAGAAAGGTCTTTCAGTCTCGATTCCGTTATCGCACACAGTATTTCGGACCAAAGTTTAGGTTGATTTTCACAAGATTCAAAACGTGGGTCAACTGTTCTTCATTCGCTCTTTGATAAGTTGATACTTGAACCGCATTAAAAACTCTTAAGAAAAACTTGTAAGAGTAAGAGAAAAAGAGTCCCACTCGTAACATCACTGCTCTGAGGAAAGCGAAATCGATGAAACGTCTGTCATCAACCAACAAGAGCAACAGCAACAGCTAAGGACAACAACAAGGAAGACCTATACCAACCTCGCATCAACTAGAGAAGATCAATTTATAAGATCATATAAATAAATATATCAACCATCTATGCCGAGGTTTATAGAAAGTCTTTGACTTAACAAAAACATTCGGCGATTGGAAATTTTCCTTTATTTCAAGACGTGTCCGTTCAACTTTTATGATGGTACTGTTATGCCTCTTGTTGCATCTCTTAGGGTCAGTAAATATCTCTTATCTTTACTCAATTTTTTCTTACAAGTTTACAAATGTCTGCGTAATATAACTGCAACGATGCTGAGATATTTGCAAAACTCCGGACCACAGGTGTCTGCGGTGAGAAACGAACGCACTATTGTCCTTTCCGAGGAGTAACGCGTTCACGACTACACCATGCGGGTCCTTCGTTTCGCCTGTTTCTCAGCTAGTTCTATCGATCTCTGCCGTCAGCATTCACCCCTCTTATATATACCCTACCATTAAAAAGAGTAGGTAGTAAATAATAAGTTAAATTCTCCACGTAATTCTATTCATCTTGATTCAGAACTCGATCACTAGTGACCACGAGATGATGTCTGCCGTACAGATGCTGCTTTCAGCTTTTCGGAACATAGTATGTTCAGCGCTGATATGAAAATATTAACCTCCGATCTGTATATATTTTTTAGCAGCCTCGTATTAGCTTCTCAATGAAAGAATGCAAATTGGTCAGTCATGATGAGTGCGTGTGGCGTAGTGGTTGGAGGCGCCACTGCGACACGCACGTGGAATCGATCCCTGCCCCCATGGCCCACCAAGCCTTCCATCCCTCCGGGGTCGGCAAATTGGTACCGGACTTGTCTGGAAGGATTGCAGCACTGGCTCGATACATCGGCAGGTCACCGCGAGTCGTTGTGAATGCCAGATATGCATTCAATCACCTCCAGCGATACTTAGTGAAGTCGAATGCATGGCGCATCCCTCAGGGATTGATCAACGTCGGGAGCTTTATCCTTTATCCTTATGATGAGTTTAAAGAAAGTCGAGTTTAAAAAAATGACTTTAAGTAAAGAACTATAGCATTTCCCCAACTCTCTAGGTGCACACCAACCGAATTTGCATAAATTTTTACTGCAAACACTTCCCGAAAACCAAAAAGCACTCTCAGCTAAGGTCGATCATATAACAGCCCCGCCGCGCCCAGGGTGGAACAGCGATAAGCATTGCATACAAGGAAACTGGGAGAACTTCAACGTCAAATTTTTCTTTATCCTTTATCCTTATGATGAGTTTAAAGAAAGTCGAGTTTAAAAAAATGACTTTAAGTAAAGAACTATAGCATTTCCCCAACTCTCTAGGTGCACACCAACCGAATTTGCATAAATTTTTACTGCAAACACTTCCCGAAAACCAAAAAGCACTCTCAGCTAAGGTCGATCATATAACAGCCCCGCCGCGCCCAGGGTGGAACAGCGATAAGCATTGCATACAAGGAAACTGGGAGAACTTCAACGTCAAATTTTTCGCTTCATTGAAATATCGTGGGTTTAGATGAGATCGATATCACCTTAATCACCCATAATCTCATTAATCATCGCGTGCTTCACGCTAGACCTGCCTAGCGGCCCGCTCATTCGACAAATACAGAGCGAAGAACATCTTTGGAATGACATTTTTTTACTTCCAGTGATTGTAGTAAAAACAATCATTAATGGTTTGATGGAAAATGTTGCAGCATAAGCTTACTCCTAATAGGCTATCGGTTGGTAATGAAGAAATAGAACACCGCTTTTGTTGACTGGATAAACTCACTACATCACTAACTTCAACCAGTTGTGTTCTATTTTTTCTTTTTTTCTTTTCAAAAGCGTTATCATGGAAATGAAATCCTGCTAAGATATTTACAAGACTCCGGACATCAGGTGCCCACGGTGGGGAACGAACGCGCTATTGTCCTCTCCGGGGAGAAACGCAATCATTGTGGTTGTTTTACAAATAATAACACCCTGCCGTGAAAGCTAGTAAAAGGCAGTAAATGAAGAGTCAACCTTGAAATCCTGCTGTAGAGGTTTTCATTATGCGGTTTCCGTCTTGATTATCATCACAAAACTGCTGGTCTCACATCTTTCAGAATTAACAGTGACAGCTATCAAATTATTCTTAGCAACTGCAGTTTTCAACACACCCCACATTAAAAATCTCACCAACCACTTTTGTTAGGAGAAACGATTTTACGGTTCTTCATAAAATAATGGGCGTTTCTTATGCTCAAACTTATCCGCCTTGCTTCAAAATAAATATCATGACTGAGCGCCCATATTTTAGCTTGTGCTTTCAAAAGTACATTTCGCTCTACGTTTCCATGTTACGCATTTGTCAGCCAACTACCAATTTTCGGTTACTCCCATATGTCTCTATAGGTTTTGTGCTCTCCAGAATCTTACGATTTTTTGATGAACGAATAAATAATCCGTCACTAGGTATGTCGTTGGCAACGATGCGTAAAAATAAAATAATTTATAAATAATTATGTGACCCGTCTTCATGTTTCATGCGCTTCTCAGCACTTCTTTTACTATTCTCCGTTGTCCTGCAACCGTCATTAATGCACATGATCGAGATCTGATGTGTACTCGATTACGTGTGGACAATGTGGAGAATTCTCTCGTCGTCGTTGAAATGCTGAATGTTCCTGGGATCGACTTCCTATTAACCTCGGCATTGGAATATGAATGCGTCGTTTTCTTGTTCAGCAATCGCGAGGTTGTTATACAGCATAAATTTCCATAGAAAAACACACAATACAAAACACATAATACTACAGTAGCTGACGTTTCGGCAGTAGCGCCTTCTTCAGAGCCTGAAAGGATACACCAATACGCAACTTACTAGGTCAAACACTTCAGTAAAACTTACAAAAGGACGAAAAACACCGTGGCAATTACATGATCAAGAGCTTCTCGAAAAACTCACGGCTTTTTACATGACTTCCAATGAGGAAGGTTAGAACAGCTGATTATAGTCGCACATGGTTGATGACTGCGCCACCTCACACCAGAAATTGATCCGAAGATATGGGGCCAGGTCGCATGTGACCTCTGAGCATTCCTGCCTGCTATATAAATGTAGAAGTTTCGTTGGTTTCTACTTTCATTTGCTGTTGAAAGTAGGGGCAGTGAACTCGGAGTGTAGATTGAATGATTTGTGCAAGGAGCATATTGGTAGGAAAAAACTCTTTTCTGCTTTTCCACTCTCTTCTCGTGTCGTACTGATGGCAACCTTCTTGTGAAAGTGCAGTTAGATTAACTCAGGTATATGCAGTGATTCACCTTGGTCGTCATTTTGCAACCTTCTATTTGTTTATTATTTTAATTCATTGTCTAAGATCCGACATCATGTATTGTCCGGATCCCTGCATTTCTTGCATTCGATTCCTCTCCTAGTATTTGTCACCGACAAAGGTTTTTGGATTTGCGTGACAATTCGGTTGCTGCTTAACGATTTCTTGCCTTCTTTATAAATGTCGCTGAATGCTGGTGGAGCAGTCTCTTCCTCTGGAATTCTAGGATACTCGTGCTAGACTCTTCTGCTGATCTTCACTGAACACATTCGTCAGCATTTGTGGAATCGATTTCAAAAAAATCCTCTTTGACATTTTTAAAGTTGTAAGCAACGCTATATTGCTGTAGTCGATGGCGAGATGTCAGTTCTGTACTTTCGGTAGGCAAACCTTTCAGTTCAACAACGCTGCATTTTTTACCGAAAGCGAGTACGACCAACTAGTGAGCTTCCAGTTTATTCTCAAAATTTCGCAATACTTTGTGAACTCTACAAAGATGAGACATGTTAGAAGAAATGTCACATTTCAATTTAATCGCAACAATATGGGTAAAAACCTTACTTACTTGGACGGACGGTCTTCACTGGCTTATTCGGGTCTCAGCACAATCTCCATTATTTCGAAATTTTGCTGGTTTAACCATTGCGGTTCCTTGGAGTTCCGAAGTCAGCCTACCCAAAGTCTACCCGGGGTCGTCACCACCACAGCCAGTCGTCGCCCTTGTGGATCAGAGGGAGATTTGCCACCATGCGACTAGTTTGATACCAGGACAGTAATGGATCCTGGTATTGGTTTATTCCAACCTGGGCTTCCTTATGGTAAAGTCCGGACTCTACTCAGATTGGAGACCCTTTTGGAGAACGAATGTCTCTCCACTATACTGCAGACACCTAGGAACATCTTCCAGCTAAACAGGTGGTAAACCATTGTAGGAAAGGGTAAATAATCACCTAACGAAAATGTCATAAATGACAAAGAACTACTGTTGTGGAGTTGCAGTTTAGAAAGAACAGCTTATAAAATCTGATTATGAACACCAACAATCGATTTGCTAAAATATGTTCAGTGAGTTTATGGCACGTCTGGCGCAGTAGTTGGATACGCCACTGCGACACATACGTGGAATCGGTCCCCACGCCGATGGCCCACTAAGCCTTCCATCTCTCCGGGGCCGACACATTGGTACCGGACTTGTCAGGGAGGATAGCGACACTGGCTCGATACAACGGTAGGCCACCGGGAGTCACTGTAAAGGCCAGATATGCGTTCAATCACCACCATTGATCCTAAATGAAGTCGAATGCGTGGCACACCCCTCACGGTTTGATCAACGCCGAAAGCGTTATCTTTTTTCATCCTCTATATTCGGTAGAATTTGAATGGAAAACGGAACAAAATTGCAACAAAAATCAACGGAAGCGATGCACTAAATGTCATTAGGAACGCTTTGACAGCATGTTTTGAACACTTCTACGCTACAGAAATCGTCTGCATAAAGCTCACAAACCTAGAGGGCAAAGCTCTCGGCGTCTCTGAGGGATGCGCCATGCATTCGACTTCATTAAGAATCGTTCGGAGGTGATTGAATGCATATCTGGCCTTTGCAATGACTCGGGGTGCCCTGCCGATGTATCGAACCAGTTCTGATATCTTCCCAGATAGGTCTGGTAGCAATTTGCCGACGCCTGAGAGATGGAAGGTTTAGTGGGCCATTGCAGTGGGATCGATCCCACGTGTGTGTTGCAGAGCGCCTCCGACCACTGCGCCACACGCACTTTGTCATCTGCATAGTTAGTCAAGTAGACTAAGGAAAATCTTCAAAAAAATTAAATAACAACTATAATAGTGAAGAGAACAAAACAACAGGAAGCAGTTAGGCACCAGAAAACACCTGGATAGTTTTAATAAGTTAAACTCCACCAAAAAAAAATACTCCAATCATATAACAAAATGGTGGATCCAACAACGCGAAATCCGCAGTCTATAAATATTGAAGCGGCTTTCCTCAGCAGTTCATCTCCTGCCATCTACTCATACCATTCCGCCTTTCCATTTTTATTTCCATTCTTCCGTACGTTATCCCGCATCGTTATTTTGCTAATTGTTGAGTACGTAGTTGGTGACCGCAACCGCAGCAAAGAAACTGAATTTGAAAACTAATTAGCAACTTGTATAGATCCGTATCACCTGTCACCTGTAGCACCGTTGATCATCGAGTGATTCGAGCGGGCGCCAGTAAATCTTCCATTTTACCCTGTCGCGTGCAAGAGTAACTTAGTGGGTTATGCTCGCTCTAGAGACTCGTCGAGCATCTTATCTTTCTTCTAGGCTCTTAATGAAGAACTCTAACTATCGAGTCAGTGGTCTTCCTGCAGTACAATTGACACCACGAGAAATTCAGCCACTAATGGCTGCCGACCATCCATTTTCACTCTCACATTATCCCATTCCAATGTTCGCATGACATTCTGGAGGGTGGCGGTAAATAATTTTCACGAGATGGTATCGCCTTGCCTAACTCCTCTTTTGACGTCAATGTGAATATCGTTGTAAAATGGTGATATTTTAGTTGTGAAGTTTTTGTACGGCTCACGAAGAAACTTCATGTGATGAGTAAGGAATCCCATTCCAATGTTCGCATGACATTCTGGAGGGTGGCGGTAAATAATTTTCACGAGATGGTATCGCCTTGCCTAACTCCTCTTTTGACGTCAACGTTAATATCGTTGTAGAATGGTGAAATCTTATTTGTGAAGTTTTTGTACGGCTCACGAAGAAACCTCATGTGATGAGTAAGGGCTCCTTGACTGTCAAGGACTTCCATGACTGCTTCTATCTCATTTGATTTAAAGGCCTTCCGTAAATTGGTGAAAGTGAGGCTGTCTTTTGTACTCTCGCGATACTTTAATAAGCCTTGTTATCGTGTGGATGTAGACCATCGTAATAAATTCTTTTCGAAACCCTGCTTGCTCAAATGGCTGTCCTTCGTCCAATATTCTGTTAATACTGTTTAGGATGATCCGAGTGAAAAGTTTGTAGACGACAGTCATCAAGCAGATTGGACGATAGTTGCCGATATCGCGTAGGTCACCCTTCACGGTCTTGCTGGTTTTTCACTGAGCAGCGACCTTGTGTTCAGATGGGTAACGTCTGAAGAGCCTAGCCAGCGTGTTTGCGAGGACTGGTGGAAGGTTCTTCAGGTGTTCAGATCTTATTCTGTACGGACCTGGTGCTGTTCGATTTTTCACCGACGAAATGCATGTCAAATTTGACAAGGGAGAACCGGTGGTACAACATATCCATACTCCATTATTTCACACAAAGGAAGGTGGTTGTGGCTATTGAAGAAATCCGAGTAGTATCCGTGAATGATTTTCTCCACTGCCTTTCTTGAGGCTGTAACTGTTCCGTCTGAGCGTCGGAGTACAACCATCCTGGTCTTGTAATTGGCGAACCTTCGGTGGGCTTTGCAAATGCTTTTCCCAGCCTCTGCAGCTTCGACCGTAACTGCTGCTCTTCTCTCTTTGAGATCTTCTTTTATCGCCTGTCTGCAATGTTTTGCAAGTTCGGACGTTAACCGCGGTTGGCTGCAGCTAGTGCGATTCCACGCTGGCGTATCAGCGCAAGTGTTTCTGGAAACAGACATCTCTCGGTGACTTTGGGGAGCTTTCGAACTCTCAGCTTTCATAGCGCCAACATGAAGATCTTGAGTGAGCCGATCGTATTCCGCGTCGATGTTATCGACAACGGCATTTTTCCAACAGCCGAAAAATGAATAAGTCCCAGTTTACGGTGGTTCTCGGACTTGGGTTTTGGAATTTAGCTGCTATTTCCCCTTTCCGCGAAAAATAGAATCTTGCACGAAGGAGGCGGTGGTCTGATCCAGTGTAGAATTTTGGGACAACAACGACATCAATTAGGCAAAACCTTCTACTTATTATGATGTGATCTATTTCATTACGGCACTCTCCACTCCCACGTCTAGCATTGAGGGTGGGGCTTCTGGAATCGCGAGTTGCCATGGTTGGTCTTCGGCGCCATGATAAACTCAGAAAGCCGCTCATCCTGTTAGTTCCATTCTAATCCGTGTGTCCCAATGTGACGTTCTTCAGGCGTTATTCTTGGTCCAATCTTGGCGATGAAATCTCCAACGATGACTTTGAAGAATGTATGGTCTTCTCTGTAGAAGTTCTCCAAGTCCATATTAGAACGCTTCGACTTCTTCTTCGTCATAGTTTTATGTAAACGGCGAAGATTGTGAAAGCCGGTATTAATCTACATCTTTTTAATCGTAACGATTCGGGTTATAAGCTGTTCGAATGAATCGATGTTCATGGACAAACTCGTTTTGACGAGAACGCCGACGCCGGCGACTCCTCTACTGACTGTCGCATGTTCCGAGGAACAGTTCTTCTCCGTTGTCATAGACGGCGTTAAATAGGTGGCGCCGTCTCGTCTCGGCCAGGCCGATGACGTCGTACCTTGTCCTTATTGCTTACATGGGCAAGTCTTCTATCGAGGACTCGGATGCAAGTGTATGTGCATTGTAGGTAGTGATCGTTACCATAGTTATTCGTGATCCAGTGAGCTTTCATTGGCCCTTAGATTTTAGCACCATCTCCGTACTCGTCCTACTCAACGCTGCGAAATAGGGGGCTCTTTCGGGGTCAGAGAAATGAGGCTCTTTTTTTATTGTGTTTAGCGTAATGATACCCACGTATAGCTTGCTGAGCTTTGAACGTGGGGCTGGGTATACTCACGGGTGACTTACCAGGCTTTCGCAGAGTGGAAATGGAGCTTATTTGTTGGAAGCGACTCCTAACCGCCTCCCATATACTTCACTGTCACTTGATTGCAGGCTTTTGGCCGAATTGACTTGTAGAATACAATCCGCATAAGCGAGAACGCACCCACAGTCTCATGAATGAATACCCCTAGCAAATACAGAAAGTATGTGCCAAGACGGAGCGGCAGAAACAGGGAGTCCATTCTCTGCATCCACCGTCTCAGGGAAGCAAAGGTCACTTTTGGTCCGCGATTAACCTCCTGTTCGTCACCTAGGGACGCGCCACGTAGCCTCGCAACCAATCGGCACGAGATCCCTCACATGAGGGAGATTCGTGGTATGAGTGAGAACCGTAGATCGATCTGTATAATGCCAAGAAAATGATTCACTTTTCGTTCTCCAAAAAGGATGTGTGTGTGTAATGGTTTTCTGAGATTATTTGAGCACCAGAAACGAGACTACGATAAAACATATTTTCGTTGTTTTCACACTGTATCTGTTTACTTTATCAGAGGTAGAATCTTTATTTCCAAATCACTTCAAATATAACTGTTTATTCAAACAATTCGTATTTTAAACCCAAATTGTAGGATTTCTCAGCACTTGTTTGATTATTCAGTTTTCTTTTTGAAGCAACTTTATCTCATGCGAACTTTCTTCTACATAACCCCTCTTTCACATCTACGGTACGAACCCCGCACTTCTTGCATTCGGATCGCTTCCTCGCATCCATCGTCGATGAAAGTTTTCGAGCCTTTTTGAATGTGGGTTCGGCCGCTCCTTGAGAATTTTTCCGTCTCCTTTATGATTGTCGTTGAATACCAGTTCAGTCGATTCCTCCTAAAATCCTAAGCAAGCTGTGATGTAGAGATTGAGGTGGAACTAGACAGATCTAGTGCCATTAACCAACACCAGGGTAATCGGATGCTTGGTGAACTTACTGTGAGATCAAACTAACAGCTTGCTTCTCCCATTCATGCGTTACTCATAATGAACGTCATCACTACCAGTGGTCTATCTAAGGCCATATTTTAAAAGGGCTACAATTTCCCTTTAATGAAATTTCATTTAATGTTAACCGAAGGGACGCTGGTAACATAATGCTAGGGAGTCGCCTAATACGCGAAACGTTTGGATTAAAGCAGTGTTAGAGTAACCGAACCGCCGGGGTATTTAGATTAAGCCACATTGGTGGCGGACTTGTCTGGTGAAAGCGCCGTCCTCTACAAAGGCTGGCGACTGCTGTCACAGCTATTCCAATGAGAATCGACTCCACCATCATTCAACGATATTCTTAAAAAGAGGAAAATTCTCAGGCAGCACCAGAGCTCAGACGCAAATCCGAAGACCTTCTTGTTGTATGGTGGACTTGAGGACACATTATCGAGTCGAAGTGCTAGATCACCTCACAGTATGTGGCTTTGGATTATGTGGAATAAATGAGTGAAAATAAACGTAATCTGAAATTAGATATGTACAAGGCTCTTTAACATATCACTTCTTAGAGGAACCTGCTCTTTCAACGAATAATTCTCGAAGTTGTTTTTTCGATAACCATAGATGACTTCTCGATCAGTATTGTTTCCGAACCAAATGTATTGCACCCAATGCATTTCAGGCGTTGTCTGAGAAATGTCGTCTCAGGTAATTTGCTAGACACTCAATATTTATACGGTCTGCATACCGAAATTATCCTCTTCACCACTATGTGGTTCATTCTCCCCACATTGAAGTCTATGAAAAAAGAAGATCACATCATCGGAAGTGAACAACTCTTATTTTGGATCCTTTTTCAATACTAATGACGTTATAGGTGAAATATCGAAAACTAGAGATTCTATGGGTTATGCATTTGAATGTTTGGCTTCCAACACGGAGAGGAACCCCCTGTTTTGCTGCAGGTACGTGTCCCTCCCATAATTGCTTGAGCGTATAACTAGTTTCACAACGACCATGACTAGTTCCTAGCAGTGGCTTCCAGCTTCATCTACGTATTGCCATTGATTGTCATTTTTCACTAGGAGGATTTATTGAAGTGGAATCCTATTCGAATCGATTTAGTTTTCAGTTTTCGGTGATTCTACTTTATTCTTCTCTATCTCGAAAAGATTATATCGGTACATTAGTCAAGAAATTTCGAGCAGTTCACTGAGAAAAATTTTGGAAATTTAAAGCTGACGGAAGGGGAAATTTCGTTAGGAAAGTCCTCACGAATACTTTCACTTTCTCAATGAGAGAAAATTTACTACCGTGAAAGCCTTAATGTTTCACTTATTTGATTGCTGTTTGGAAAACTAAACTAATTTGTCTCGCTTCATGGATGGTATTTCATTCGTTTCAACCAACAAAAAGCCTTTGTTCGGTAGTTTTGAAAATGTTCTTAATCTCTTACAATCACAAAGAACACAAAAAATCATTACATAAAAATCACGTTATTCATTCTGCTGGTCACACTACCGTATCCCCAGGAACGATGGAAATGAAGGGTTTCCTACAAAGAATTTGAGGATCTTTACAACTTATCAAAAGGCGGATTTCTTTATGGAGCTCTACCGCACCACTGGGTCTAATGGACAAAAATCACGTTATTCATTCTGCTGGTCACACTACCGTATCCCCAGGAACGATGGAAATGAAGGGTTTCCTACAAAGAATTTGAGGATCTTTACAACTTATCAAAAGGCGGATTTCTTTATGGAGCTCTACCGCACCACTGGGTCTAATGAACGCAATGAGTTGTTTAATGCAAACGACGTTAATGCCGACAACACTGCAAGACGGATATCTCTCAACAGGGCTCAATTTGGTTCCCATTATATTCTCCTAAGCCTCTATTTCTCCTTTATTCTTCTGTAGTTTATTGAGTATTTGCCACATGGACTTCTGCACTGACTTGCTTCTCTTACTCATGCTTCTTACTTCCACACGTCTACTTAATCGTCCATCTATTCGACTCCACCGTTTCGATTTCCTTCTGGTAAGCGAAAGTGCTTGTTTGCTGAGTAGGATAGTCTAACTAGCTCTACATTTTTATGCATGTTAAACATTTAGTATTTCTCCCATATCGAGATACTTGAAAATTTTGAAACAACACTTCATACGACTTGTGGTTTCGCTAGTCATCGAATGACTCGGCTGGATACCAACAACATTTCCTTTAGTTCCTGACGCGCTAGTTACGCTCATTTGGCATGGTTTGATCGAGGACTGCAAATAGTATTACATTATCGGCATGAGACTCTCTACATTTATTATTTCCGATGAGGAAGTAGCCAGAATTGTCATTTGTGGGTTGCCTAATTTTGTTTTGCAATAAGGTTACTGCTACCCGATTTCCAGTGGAATACCTACTGTATTTCGTCGACGAAACACATTAGCGTTCATTGCTATTCCTAGACGGGCAAATTAAATCTGGAGTTGCTTTAGTAGGTTTTTTGTCAACCGATTCGCTGATTGGGATAATGCTATTCTGTCTTATTTATATGGCATACAGATTACAAGTCCTGTTTTACGTCTACAAGCCATCACTACAAGGCCTGAGTAAGGTTGTATGGAAGTCCCTATAAGCTTACACATGAGAAGTCAGATTGCGTCCAGATTTCCATTAGCATTTCTTATTTGTTTATTCAACACAAATCCATATGAATAGATTGCGTAACGATTCGCGCCAGGCTTCACTCATCCAGTGCGACATTCTAAGCCTCCTGAAGCTCGTAATTTCTATATAATAAATACTACTTTAAATAATGACATGATGTCTCCACGAAGAATTATATGGGTAACAACACCATACCCCACATTTTTCGGCTAATGACATGTTGCTTGATTGGAAAAAAACACTTTTTGCCTGAAGTCCCGAGATCGGCGTCAGAGCGTTCCTAGGTTAACATCGCACTCATCTACTGTCATCTGCTGATCTGATGGGTAAGTTTGTCACCTTGCCGCTAGCTGGCCTTCCAGGTATGTGGAATGTCAACAGTTTTTCAGTTGTAGTGACAATCTCGAAAATATACGCACTTTGTAACCATATTAACGCGGTAAACCATCGAGATTATAACTCATAATGTATAGAAGGCGATAGTGCGAAAGTGGTCCTGAAGTGATCCGCTAAGCTTAGAACGTTCTTTAATGTGCAGCTTCTATTGACATTTTGAAACTTAGTTTTTCGTTTATTGGAAATCAGACATGTTAACTTTTTTTATGGCATTGGTCGATAGAATCAGCTGAGAGATAAGTAAAATGACGGACCCGCACGGCGTGGTGGTGAACGCGTTAGCACACGGAAAGGACAATAGCGCGTCGTTCGTTCCCCACTGCAGACACCTGCGGTCCGGAGG
Source organism: Angiostrongylus cantonensis (assembly GCA_009735665.1). Taxonomy (NCBI): domain Eukaryota; kingdom Metazoa; phylum Nematoda; class Chromadorea; order Rhabditida; family Metastrongylidae; genus Angiostrongylus; species Angiostrongylus cantonensis. The sequence continues at coordinate 455,910 of MQTX01000182.1, read as the reverse complement.
TTTGCAAACATCTCAGCATCATTGTGGTTGTATCAGACATGTTAATTCAAGTGTGTTAATGCTCTTGCATAAACAAACGTGCCGACTTTCGGTTGTAAGGTCCTACGACGTCTGCGGAACAGCGCATCCAATGTCATGGCTCTTGTCTTTTTCTGTTCCCGAATACCACCTTCTACTGTGTCCATAGCATTTATATGAGCTCATTTCCATATGAAACCTCGTTTTCCATCATTAGTGAGCGCCTTTCTCCGCCGCTATAAATCAAGCCAAGAATCTACCGTATTCTGGAATTGTCTTTAGATAATGTTTTCTATGATCTTTTTTGTGTCGACTGTTCCTGAGCATTCCTCTGAAAAAGATAAGATTCTTCTGAGAAATGTTCTTGAGAAAAAAAAAGGAAAAAAGAGAAAGAAGAAAAAGAAAAAGAAACAAATTTCAGTTTTCTTGATGAGCAGCCACAAGGTTATGTTTACAATATTTATTGATTATAGCTGACGTTTCGGCAGTTTCGCCTTCTTCAGAGCCGTTTCGTTCATTGTACGCCTTCCAGCTATTGCTCATTCCTGTTTTCCTTATCTGCATTCCTCACCCATCTAAGACTTTATGAGGCTACTCTACAATAAATAACCGGGAAGCTCACAAAAGATGAAACGGCTTCTGTTGGTTGAGGATGAATAGTGTAACAGCAACCTCCTGTCTGCTCATCAACAATACAGTGAATTACTCAATGCTGAGGTAAATGGAAAGGCGATCCAGCGTTTTAAAAACAACCTTCCTGATTTTTAGAGAATATTTGAGACATGAGTAAACAATGTCTATTGATTATTATGAGAAATCTTTATCTTATTGTCGCATGACCTGACGTCACATACGTCACGCTGTGCGGGTCCCAGCACTTCCTGCATTCGAATGTTACCTCGCATCCATCCATAATCCATGGTCTCCGGACTTTTCCTTTGCATATGTGTTTGGCTGCTGCTTGAAGACTTGTTCTTCTTCGTCATGAATGTCATTGAATGCTAGTCTATCCGATTCTGCATAGAATCTAGCCGTGCTGGGGCCTTCCAGCGTTGAGCGAAGCGATTCATTAGGCCCCAGACAAGTCTGGTACCAATTTTACGACCCGGGAGAGATGAAAGCTTGGTGGGCAATGAGCGGAATCGATGCAGCTTCTGACTAGGTTGCGTACACTGCGTGAAGAACAGCTGATATCACAGTAAATCAGACCGGTTTCCTGAGCTAAGTAGTGGACTGACTATGGCTCGCCATTGACGTCCTAGCTGCCGTTGCGAACGAACAGCCCACAGGCCGCGCTATCGATCGGCTAGTGACCGATTAGCGATCAATAACGATCTTATCGCGCGCACCCGGCATTCGTCGCGTCGGCCCCGAGCGCCTAGTGGCCGTGCGAAGTCGTCCGTTCTGCGTCAATGTGGAGACTCTGTCCGTCTGCACTCTGTCCACCACCATTTAAAATAATATCTTGTATAACAGATGCAGTACGGGTCATTCACGTTCATGTTCTGTTCGCTTGTTGTCTCTTGTTTTCTTTTTTACTTGTTCTTCCACTCTTTGATGAGATCATTCTGTTTTCCGTAAGCGAATTTCGATTTCTGGTTTGGTATCGGTGATTGAAGGAAATGTACAAAAGGGCCGTATGACAGGATCTCTGAAAACTAATTTTGGCCCTAATTTCTTTTTGTAAAGTCGGGTCTTGTTAAGAGCAAACCCATGGGTTCTGAGTTGGAGAGGATTTCTGAGAACTACTTTCGCATAGTTTCTCATTTGTAAAATCGAGTCTTGTTCAGAGCAAATCGATGAATTCTGTCATTGAGGTTGTTTCTTACTAATATTAGATTAGGAGGATACTTTCTCCAATAGATTTTTGCGTATTTCAATTCAGATTCAGTCAAAGTTCGTCTACATCTATATCTCCAGTTTTCTTTTCCTTCATGCTTCATTTCTGTAGCCATTCAACTGTTTCTATAGGACACTGTTCTTGAAAATATGCTTAGTGAGCAGCTCTCAACACTTTGCAATCTTTCCTTTAACCTCGGTGTGTTTAATCAATATGTATTTTTCCTTGATGAGCTTACACGAAGTTGATAATAATATTTATCCGAGTACAAAGAGGCTGCTAAAATATCAACGCCAATGGAAGCTGCCTGAATTACAAAGAATCATGGTAACCATCTCTACCTACAATGCATGCACACTTGCATTTGAGTCCTCGACAGAAGACTTGCTCATGTAGTCAAGTAGGATAAGCTGCGTCGTCATCAGCCTAGCACAGACGAGACGATGCCACCCATTCAACGTCATCTATGAAACCTGAGAAGAACTGTACCTCGGAACATGCAACAGTACAGGAGTCTGCGGCGTCGGCCTCGGCACGAGTTTGTCCTCGAACATCGATTCATTCGAACAGCTTACAACCCGAATCGGACGTTTACGAGTACAAAGATGTGAATCAAAACCGGCTTTGACAATCTTCGTCATTTACGCGCAAATATTTATTATCGGCTAACGTTTCGACGTCTTCGTCTTCATCAGAGCCGATGATCCGAGTCTTATTCTATTAGTTCTCTATTCTCTAGTTCTTAGTGTTTTATAGTTCTTATTCTATTCTCTTTTATAGTCTTCAGTCTTATTTTATAGTTTCAGTACTGATCAGTACTGAATAGCGGCGCTTCCTACCGCAATAATCGATGTTTGTTATTATTTAATTTGCGTAGTACTTATCTGTTAAAAGCATTCGTTCAGGCCTGACGGCGTTTTGAAGGACTCCGAAGACTGTTCAGGTGCTGTCATGTTGTCATCAGTGAATTCGATGAGTTTTCTGTTGTTCAGCTTATCGCAGTACGTTGGCGGAATTTGCTAGAACTACCTGTGCCTACTGATTTACTTAGTTCTCAGGACTGTTGCTGAATTTTACTTTACTTACTTTTGTCATAATAGCACAGTTCTTTCTGGAGACATACGTACAACCAGTAGTCAGTGGAATTATACTCAGTGTTAGAAGAGTACCAACTGAGATACATGGATAGCCATCTTCTCTGGTTGTGTGGCACCCAGCTTAATTTCTATTACATCGGAGTTTTGCTGCTCTAAACATTATGGTTCCCTGGAGTCACGAGGTCAGCCTAGCCAAAGTCTGCCCCAGGTCGTCACCATCACAAGCAGTCGTGACCCTTGTTAATCAGAGGAAGGTTTGCCACCCTGCCACTACGTACATACCAGGACGGTGGTGGATCATAATATTAGTTTACTCTTAGCTAGACTTCCTGATAGAAGCGCCGGTCTCTTTCCCAGCATGGGAGCCCCAGCTGAGGTGGTGAACCCTCCGCCCTCTGTACATCGCAGCCCGACACCTTAGAGCACCTCACAGCAAAGACGAGACAGCAGACCGTTGGGAAGGAACGAGTATTGATTAAATTAATCAAGATTTCGGTTTTCGAACTAGTTTTTCTTAACACAGTTGACCTCGATAACGTTCGTTGAAGAGGCCTCGTTCTTCAAATTGGTCCTTTTGTGCTACATTTAGATACAAAGCCAGTTGTTTTTGATTCTTTGCCGGAAATTTACTGCTAGAAGTAAACTTGGGTATCGAAAGGTATTTAATCTGATTTCCTAAAGTTTATGCCTACAGCAAAATTTGGAAATATTGAGGCATTCATCGACTATGATTTCTAATGTAGTGTACACTTCGGTGTTGGATTAATGGATTCTCTCTCGTACTTTACTAATTTCCATGATTTGTTCATATTAGATTTCTTCTCTGTACAGCCGGCTGATTATGTACCTTCATTAGAATCCGTAAACTAATCGCGAAAAGATAGCAGTCAGTTTCTTTCAGGTGTAAAGTGTTTGTAGGTGTTTCTCATTAATAGGCTAACACGAGGTTGATAAAAATTTTAATAAAATGTTTAAATTTTCATCAATGTTTGTCAATATCTGTTTTATCATTAAAACTTCAATCCAGCTCATGTTAGCCTACCACTGAAAAATACATGTTGATTAGTTATGCAGAGATTCAAGGTAAGTCGATGTTTGAAAGAAAGCTCTATGGTTGTAAGACTCATCGTTTCAAATATCTGGAGTTGCTACAGATTGTCATTGTGCTGGTAGTGTGTTTCCGAACGACCACACGAACTTTCTGGAAACGTTTTCTAGCAAGACGTCAGAACTGGTACGGTCGAGGTGAAGAAACGAAGATAACGATGACCCAACTATGCACTGTACATGGGACGTCATCGGTGCTGACTATATCATTTCTAATCCAGTTAATCACCGAGTTGCGCGAGTAGATTCTAACCACGACAGAAGAATATCGTACTTTTGGATGCCCTTTAAGATTTGTGTTTTCATGAGGAGCTAAGTAGCTATCTACGAACATCTCGTTGTGATCTGATCGTAGGTGATAGGATTGATTAGTGCTAGCCTGTTGGGCTTTTTAGAGTAAATAAGGAATTTATGCATAGGAGACAACCTCGGTTATCTTCTAGTGTACGTTTAAGTCATTTGATTGTAGACTTATGGCTGTAGAATACAGCTTGCACACACGCAAACACATCCATTCAGAAGTACGTGAGAACATATCTACTCACATTCTCAAATATTTGATTATTTAACTTTATATTCTTTATGAGAAATCATATGTGTCCAGCACAATTTCTATTTAACTAGGTTCTCATGCCGTAACAGGTTGTTTGTGCAGTTCAGACAAACCCATGTTAGGGGTGTCTGTGGCCATCGCCACACTCATTTGTTATTAGGTTTTCTCAGGGAAGGCGGCGGTTTTTAGCACTGGTTTTCGTTGCATCGTTGCAGTGTAAAATCGGTATACATATGAGTAAAAGCATGGCTTGACCATGTATATATATATATATATACATGCACACAAGGTATAAATCAGTCAATCGCATCAAAAGTAGGATGCCCTTTCGTTTAATCCAACTACGTTTGTGAGCAAACACATAATAGCTTTTGTTTCGTGATTCCAACCAACCACACATATTTCTCGATTGAGTTTGTCGGAATCGTTTTATGTTGGATATTTTGGTCAGAGTAATAGAACTTCCTAACCTCGTTTCTTGGACTTTTCACCAGCAAAACTCCACTTCATAACGGTAATTATCCCACATTAAGAAGAGAAAAGTTAAGAACAACATTAAGTGCTAGGTTTCCAGTTGAATTCTTTCATGTTTTTGCCAAACGTATCTCTTGATTTCGGAAAGAAACAGGAATCTTTCAATGCAAGAAAAGTGTATGGTGAGTTTTTGATTCGAATCGACATATGTGCAAAAGTTTCCGCCTTTTTTTTTCGTTATTATATTGATTTTCCCTCTATTACCTTTAGCTGACTAATTGAGTGATTCTACTTCAAATTTAATAAATTGACTTATTGGTAGATGGTAAGCTTTGGAAGTTGTTGCTGCTATTGAGAACAATATTTCCTGTTGCACTTAGTCAGATTTGTTGTTGATAACCCAAAAGACCTATTCGTAAGGTCCAGAAAAAGTTCCATCGTTTTAGGGTGGTAAACGTGTATCTTTTTTGCACCTGTCTGTAGATTTTGGTACTGTTTTTGTTTACTATTATTAAAGTTGCTATCATTGATTGATATTAATTATTAAAGTTCATTATAAATTAAGATGTTTTTGTTTAAAGTTGATAGGGCAGTTTAATTTCCAGTCAAATACTCGGAATTGACCCGTATTTTGTGCTAAATAGGAAAACGCATAATAGCTGAGTCCTACAAATTTACTACGACTATGGCTGGTTCACCAAGTTTGGAACTTGAGTATTAGCAATACTTGAAGCGATTGTCTGTGTAACATGTGACTCCGTTAGTCGTTTATTGGTCTAGCACCTACAATTAAAGTTTCAGTTGGTCTCTGTCGGGCTCCAGGTGCTACCCATTAAGCTGTGCTTTCTCAGTATCGATGAGCATCACACTTTGTTTTTCAACGAAGCCCACTATTTTCACCATTTTTTGCGAGAATGTGGTTGAGGCTAGATAACCGTTCTTGGCCATGTTATGAATTTATTGCTCGTTTTCGTTTAGAAGAGTCATGTTCCCTCTTATTTTCGATGAACCTGTTGAAGAGATGGCCCTCGTGGTCACGTTGTGGTTCCAAACTCAGGATTACCTTTATACCACGATGTTAACAGTTACTTGATACTTGATACTTGAATGGCCCGTCCTCATTAGTTGTGTGGACCTCAGCATAAACTCCATTTTTCGGAGATTTACTAATTAAGCCACCATGGTTCCCTGAAGTCCCGAGGTCAGCCTGGCCAAAGTCTGTTCCATGTCTTCATCACCACGGGCAGTCGTAGCCCTTGTGGATCAGAGGGGGATTTGCCATCATGCCGCTTTGATACCAGGACGGTGGTGTAGCCTGGTATTGGTTTACTCTTAGCCAGGGATCCTGATGGAAACGCCGGATTCCTTCTCAGCTTGGGAGACCCTGCCATGGGATGCGTCCCCCGTCGCAGTCCGACAGCCAGGAACACCTCCCAGCCACGATGAGGCGGTAAACCGTTTGGAGGTAATGATGTTAATAGTTATGGAAGCGTTAGTGGTTTTTTGTCATTTATATTGATGCCGTAGTTTTTAAGTGTATTAAAAGTGTGTTTAGAGAGGAATTGAAGCTGAAGTGAACAACATTTACAGAAAAATCGACCCTTAAATTGTTAGCGTGAGTACTTAACCTCCTTGTCGTGCTACTCCAATGCTGTTTCTTAAATGGTCCAGTGTTGCTGACACAGCTTAGTTCCCCGTCGTTCCAAGTTTGGGAAATTGTTACCAGACTTATTCGTGACCAACTCGTCCTTCTAATTCACGTAATCTGGCGAAAGCATATGGTGATAATCTAGGAACACAGAAGCACGACTATTCCAGTGTTCGGAACGGAATCGACTTCGCTGGCATTCACCTACACTTAGAAGACCAAGAAAATCCTCAAGCAGCTGCAGAAATAACAGTAAAAATTTTACATTTGTGGGTTATGTATATGAGAAATCGAACGGAATGCAAGAAATGTTGGGACAGGCAAAAGCCGTGATCCACCAGTGGTAGTCGATTGTCACGAAAATGGGAGCTGATAGAATAGTGGACAATTTTTCCTAATTCTCTCTGCTAAAGTATGTTTATCTTCTACTTTTACCGTGATGGTATTTGTGACTTCGTGACTCATTATTGAGAATCTATTGGTTTGCCATGTGGTGCTTAGATTTTTCCGGACATCCTACTGTTCGTTTGTTTTACGTTTTCTCCAGTCGGCTATCGGGAAATCACTATATGTATGGCGAAGATTTATACCTTCATCGACCTCATCATTATCGGCTGCCGCTCAGTTTCCGTGGATAAATCATGAGAAGGGCAAGTCTGACTGATTTCTTATATTGGTGCTTGGTGCTAGACGGCTGTAATAATGTAAAGTAGAGGGCTACACATTGCTCATAATGTCATCAACTCACTAAGTGATCACTGCAGGTGACGTAATGTCGACAAAAAAAAATAAAAAAAAGAACAAACGGAAACAGAAACAGAAGATGGTTTATATTAGTGGAATACCTTCGCAGAACGGTAGTATCGATCTGAAGACGCAGTTGAACTACCTCATGAAAAAGGTAGAGTTGGTAGGATTATTTCAAGAAGAAGTCCTTTATTTACCTTTGAAATGAATGGTTCTTTTCCTCTAATCTAAACTATTTTCTAATTCGTTTTTCATTGGGCACATAAATTAAATCAGGAACGATCTCCTCGCAGGTTTAATGATTTTAAAGTGTGTGTTGGACTGAGCCTGTGTTTATTTAAGAACTTCCCAGGGTAATGAGTTTTAGTTTTTTATGGATTCACTACTTTTTCTCTTTATAACCATTGAAAAAAGTAGTTCCAGAAGTTTGAGATCAGTTGTTCTGTGTAAGATTAAGGCCAGAAAACAAATGTCTAGTTGGGTTGATTTCAGGCTAGTGCGTGACGAAATCCGACACCAGGTCGCTAAGAAGTTAATCGTGCGTGAAAATTTTGTCTTGTAGAGAGAAGTATTTTCCTGAGGTCTGAGACCGGAAGCAGTTTTTTGAAGTGATATTGGCTAGTTTATAATGTCTTCGTGTGGATACTGGACGTTTAGATGAGCTATTTGAGGAAGAATTACCAACGCTTATCACCATTGTTTGTGCAGCAATCATTCTTTAGTTTGGGATCACAAGTATAGATTCTGAGCGTAACGTGAGTCCCCGTATTGTCGAGCCTACATTTGGTCGTTGTCATGGCATCACGATGCAATCTTACAGTTCACGAACGCTTCCAGGTTGTACTTTTGATAATCTTGTTTTTGTTTAATCTCACTTGGAAGATTCGGGCCCGAGGATTCCTTATCCTTCTATGCTTGCGCGTGTAGCGCAGCGATTGTTGATATCTTACAATACAGTGGTCTTTAGTTCGAAGACAAGCCCTGATCGAAGGGAGCTGTTCCCATCTTTTCGTGATCGACGAAGTATTACCGTACTTGTCCGGGAGGATAAAAAACATCGACTTTATATATCGATGGTTCACAGCTAGCCATTCTGTTCGCATAATCTGCATTCACCCACCTCTTATATGCCTAATTGATTAATTGAATAGAATGTACGACGCATCCCTAAGGAATTTATAGATGCCGAGCTCTTTGCACTATAGGCTTTGTATATGTTTACAACAAAATGTATGCTAGTCTGCGCCAAGCGTTTTTGCTCTATCAGTTTTAGTGCTGTAACTTATTTCCACCCATAGTTTGTCGTCCAATCTGGAATCCAGTCGTCTCACGCTTAATTAAATTTTTCTCTGTCAGTTTGATTTTTCTTCCCGAAACGTTAACCAAACACTGGTTACCACTCTACCACTGCTGAAGTTTTTTCATCAATTAATATTCATTCTACCATTTGCTTAGCAACCCTTCTTTCTCACTATAAATACGATCACCGCAGCTAATGTTTGCTGACAATTTTTAATACTAAATTGAGTTTATATAAAATTATGGAGTGCCAACATCCAAATTTTTGCAGGTGGATCCTATGAGTATCTTATGGGAGTTGTGCAATACACGTTTCGTCGATAACCATAAAGGATGATGGGCTGAAAGATTATCTAATCCTTATGCGCGCGCTTTGCATCTAACTTCATTAAGCCTAGTTGGGGTGAATGAATGAATGTTTACCTATAGAACGACTTGCCGTTGCTTACCAATTTATCAAAACAGTTTTTATTCAGCCAGACATGTCTGGTAGTAATATGCTAACCCGGAAAGGAGATTTTGGTTTGCCTTAGATGCTGAATCGAACTAAAGCGCCATGTGCATTGCACAGCTACTCAAATTACTGCGACGCGCGCTTTGCATCTAACTTCATTAAGCCTAGTTGGGGTGAATGAATGAATGTTTACCTATAGAACGACTTGCCGTTGCCTACCAATTTATCAAAACAGTTTCACAGCTACTCAAATTACTGCGCTACCTACGCGCCTATTAACAATTATTTTAGAAGCAAAACTGTAAGAAAGTGCTTAAAAGCAATCTGAAGGTCACGAATTTAGCGCTCAGTCTGTAGATGCATGATGATTTCGCTTTAATAATTCATTTTATGTTGTCTATTTAAATACAGAAGTACGTATAGCGCAGTGGCTAGGTGCCTTGCAAGGAGCACCTATCGTATGTGCTAAATATATATAGTTAGCAACTCCATCTAATGCGATAGCATTTGCATGAGGCATCCTTAAAAGATAATTAAACACAATATGCTTGTTCTTTTATCTTTCACGTAAATACTTAGACGACCCATTTTGAGATGTCATACGTAGTCTAATTAACCCATTGGTTTTGTATAGTATGAACCGACATCCACAGGCGAGATCTGGTTCGTTTCTCTGTTCCGTGTGGTTTGAGGACCTGCTGATTTCACTTTTACTTGACGCGTTCGATTCTGTTCGAGCGCAGCTTTCCAAGAAATCTTGAGGTACGTGTATTACAGCGTTCTCAGATTTTCAGTACTCGCCGTCTGGTGTTTGTGGATCAGACAGAATTTAGCAAGTCTATTTGAGCCCATTTATCAGGGTTTTTCGACATTGGTTAGCACTGTTATTTCAGCCTTTATCACATGTAAATGCAGCGTTACTTTTTGCCATGTTCCTCTGAGCAGAGATTACGGTAGTTACTTGACTCTCCATGAAATTTCGCTTACTACCACTAAATTTTAGAGAATTATGCTTTTGTAATCACGTGCAAGTACAATTATTTCTATCATTGCTCTGTAGTTATAAGGTATTTGCGAGGTATTTCTTTTCACTTTGTTCGAAGGTTTTATATTCTCTAAAATAAGAAGGAGCAGCAGACCTATTCATGGCTTCTAGCAGTCGAGTTATTCAAGCTAAGCATTGTGATTACGACTACAACCTCAGCTTAACTGGGTTTAATGTCGATTTGTGACCCTCAGATCATTCCCGTTGACGGCTGGTTGCTGATGTCACCGTTAGATTAAAAAAAAACTGGCTGAGAGAAAGGCAAAGCAAAGGCTTCAGTGGTACAGTGCGTAACACGTGAGCTTCCGGAAAGGTAATCATAGGTTTGAATCTGGCCTAAAGTCCAAGTTTTACAAATATCTTAGCATCGTTGTGATTGTCTCCAGCTTCCACTGAAGTTTTAGCTGCAGTAGTTTAGTGAAAGTTCGAGAATTATGATTGGTTTATTATATTCCTGTTGCTTTAATACTTTTGTCTATCATTTTTTCGACTGGAGACCAGAATAGGAAGCAGACTTGTTTAAATTTGTTCTTACATCGTTTTGTTTAATCGTAGATGAAATAGGTTCTAGTTTCTAGTTTGAGGCACTTTTTTCCTGTAGAAATTTGATATGGGAGAAAATGGGAATGAGGTCTTTAGTTTTGCAGTATTCAGTGTGCTATAAAAATCTGGAAAGGTGTAGGCATGTGATTCATTTTCCGCTTTTTTGATTTTGCTCTTATTTGCTGTTCGCGCAGAACCAACAGAAGATCTCTGAGCTTCTTTCCTTCGTAGAGAATTTGGTATTACTTTCGATGGAGAACATTTGATTTGCTGGATTCGCCCTGGTTGTTGTTGAGCGGCAGCGGCTATTGCTGCGGCGACTAGATGTTGTAAATAAGAACCAACCGTTGCACCGCCCATCCTCACGCTTGGTGCGTAGTAATGCCGTTTTGCACTCTACTCCTACTTTCGTAACCCACTCAAAGCAAGAACTAGTACGTTAAGTTCACAGTAGTGTGTAAATCCATCCCCTTATATTCTCTTCCTTACTATAGCTTACTTCTGTTGCTGCTCATATCGTCTTAGTCGTCTTAAAAAAAGCTAGCGAACTGCGACCATAAGGCATGTGTATGCACGTTTCGATCGAGAATATCAAAACATTTTCCCATTATTCATATTCCTGCTATAAATATTCGCCCACCATCAGCACTTTGCTTGTTTTCAAAAGTTGACTATAGTTCTACAGATCCTGAAGAAATAACCACCCATGCGCTCAGATTCAATGCTGCTCTTTCCAACATGCCCAAACATTGTTGCTTTCACTATCACTGGCCCGCGAATCTCATTGTGCTTTCAATTCAATTTCAAAGATGCACTCTCAAACCTACTCCTCTTCGTTCATTTGCCAAAAGTGTCGGCGAATAAATCCACTTCAGAATTCATCCATTTCGCTACTCATCACTTACTTTGTCCTCTGATAGCCTCTACTAATTTAACTCGTTTCATATTTAAACCTGTGCTTCAGTTTTCGAGTCAAATCGGATCTTTTCGTTACAAATTTCCCACGCATTTTTCCACACTGAAGCAATGCGCTTGTCATAAATATGGAAAAGCGTCATAAAACAACCTCATTATTACGCTATCGTTAGTTCCGATTGTTGATTATAAGTTGACGCTGTTTACGATGTTGGTATTAACTTCGTTATTCATGTGAGCTAGTCATTTTCTCAGCTGTAGTCGTTTTAGCTACGTATACGCACAATGAGCGACGACCCGAAGGCCATTGTGAGTACGCCGTTGGATCCAGACCCGGATACCATAAAAATGTTTGTCGGTCAGGTACGTCGTTTACGACGTGGCACTTGTTGTGCTTCAACCACTATAATTACATGTTTGACAAAATTGATTCTTACGGAACATCGTGTAGTAGTTCCCAGGTCCGGCTTTCAATTATTAACATCGGCATTGTTCAATGCGTAATGATTCCTACTTTCGACTGCAAACACACTTGGGAGTATTTCATATTTGTAACATTGCATAGACTATATTTTATCCATCGGGCACGCTGATATTGTAAGGAACCATTTCGTTGAAATGTGACTTAATCTCTAACTAGTAATTCAGTTCTCGGTTCAAGCATTTCTCTGCTTTCTTTCTTTTTCTCATGGAACACTCGCCGTCTTTTAAACGACGGCTAGTGTTTATCGTCGTGGATCGCCTTATTCATGGAAAAAGTGCTGCGATTGCGGCCAAGTAGGGTTTTGCCGATCGATATGGGAAACTGGAAGATGTTAACGAAATGACTGCGCGTCAGTCTCTATGGGTGATGAGTGTCCGAATTTGCGCTCTAGCAGTGATTTCCAGAAATAGGGACTTTCAGATGGATTTATAAATGTTCTACGAAGTCGTTAATTCTTTTTTTTTGTTCAGATAACTTGAGATGCTGCGATAGATTGTCGTGATTTCTTCGACCCGTAGTCATTTATAGCGCGCAAAAACATAAATGGTCTTCTTAACCAAGATATATCTTAAAGCGCTTTACTCTTCGCCTACTTTCCGTGTTTCCCCAAGTTCTCTACTACTTTCTATTTCTGGTACATATTTTGTATACAGCGACGATGTGTCTGTCAAAATATGAATTCACACATCAGAATTGCTTGCCACACTAATTTTCGCCGCAACCAAATATTCATTGCTTGGCGGTGTGCGCAGCTGTTGCTTTTTCATAGTATCGACTGTTCAGCAAGATATTTCATCACATCGTATCAAAGGCCGGGTGTTGAGCAGTAGTTACAGCTGTGCTGCGCTATACACATGATCATTCGATCGAAGCCACGCTTTGGGTTCGCTAAAGCTTCCATCTTTCCGGGGTTTCAAATTATTACCAGACTTGTTTGAGAGAATAACAACACTGATACGATACATCAGTGGACCACCACCAGTCCTTCTATAGGCGAGATAGGCATTCAGTCATCTTTAATGATGCTTGACGAATTCTAACGCATGAAGCATCCCTTAGAGTTTGGTCAATGCCGAAAGCTTTATTCTTTAAGCCTTCTGTAAAAATATGTCAGAACGGATTTAATGGAAATATTTTGTCAGTTAGTTCTTCTTTGTAAATGTGAAACCATTTGCATCCATGCAAAAATGTACACAATTGTGTCCAGATTTTCCTCTCAGCTATCCGAAATGGCTATTTTCTTATCTGGTATTCAATATTACGGCTAATATTGGGGCTAAGGACAACCTAGTGTATAGCGGTGATCTTAGGAAAGTTCTCCTATTCCATTCAAGTAGTATGTTAGCGATAAATGGAAAATTTGGAAAAATTTGAATTGAGTGAATTTTATAGTTCTCAATTTTCGCAACCTAATCATTTTTTACGTTCACATCGAGGTTTCGAGAAAAATTTGTGTCAGTAAACATTGTTTTATGAAACCATCACTATCTGTTCCAGCTTCTGCAATGCTGTCCCTAAAGGATGTCATTACGATAGGTTTTGTTGGTGGTGTTTTCCAATTTTTATCATACCACTAGATAGAAATATGAGAATTTTTCATGAGAAGGAGACCACCCTGTCCTCCTTACGCGGTAGTCGTGGTATTTTATCTTCTTTCTATTAATGATTTAGTTTTATATGTTACGTGAATGCCGGAATTTTGGACGAGATATGGTGACCTCTATCAGAACGGGGTCAAGAGATGAGTTGAACGGGGCTGCTAAGCATTTATTCCTTCAATACGTATTCACCGGACTAGTAGCCAGCCGGACCCTGTTAGTGTAGGCGATTGGGGTCAAGCTGTACACGCAGACATCGTTTTGCTTTTATTTTCATGCATTGGCAAACTTTTATTGGGTTTATGTGCACGCTTTGCTACGTTCAGAGAGAACGGTGACGGAAGATCATGGTGGGAAGAAATGCTGTTATTGTTACAAATACTTGCGTGAATTTGGTAACAACGACATTGATTGCGATTGCTGAGCACGTCATTTGACATAGCAAGATAAAACACGATAAAGCATTCGATGTTGATCAATCCTTGAAAGATGCACCATGCATTGGACTGCATCATGCGTCACAGTGGTAAATGGATGTGTGTACATGGCATTTCTGCTCTATACAATCAATTACGGTTGTCTACAGATATGTCAAGCCAGTGCTTTTATCCTATCAGACTAGTCTATTTCGAATTTGTTCACCTCAGAAGGATTGGTGGCTTGGTGATCTCAGGCGGCCAGGTCGAACCAGCGCCATATTCATGGTGTATTACAGAGCATCTCTGACCACTGTGCTTCAAGTATCGTGTTGAGATTAAGCACTAATCTTCTGTGATCATTAAAAATTGGTTGTGATTTTTAATAAAGAAGTAGGGATACGAAAATATTGAAGACAGTCGAAGAAACATAGTTTAATGACATCAGTAATGCCAACCGGGTTCATCGGTTTTTGTCTATATCAGTATACATAAAGTGTACTGAAGTAACTAAGAGCTTGAATTACTCTTGGAAAATAGTCTCCCGTTTATCCACTGTTTTATATCGGGTGCATTGTACTGTCTTTAATTTGCTTTGAAGATGTAACAAATTTTATCACGGGGTCCAGATGTGGAAATTCCTCCGCCACTACTTTTTCTAGACCATGTCATTCTTTACGCTGTTATAACCTGTAGCAATGGATGATATTTTTACTGATTTACAAACTGAAAGCTTCATCCGAAGTTTATGGCATAATAGCTTTCTTCTGGAGAAATTATCTATACGTTGTTCGGCTGTAGTTTAATTGGCTGTCGATATTTATATACTCTTGTATATATGCAAGTGTATATATAAATATTTATATACATGTATATATATACGTAATGTATATGAGTGATTGTAGCTTTTTCTGTGAACTAAAATCATCGTAGGCAATATTAAAATCATGCATAATTTCTTGGAAGAACTTCCCGCACTAAAGCTGCTCTTGGAAGTTGGAGATTTGCTAGCAGTTTTACGTTGACATATTTTAAGAATTTTGGGGAAACATGTGACATCAGGGTTTTAAATGGATATTTTTGTAATAACATTTGGAGATAAGAAATGAGGTATGAAATGAGGGTTTAAGCTTCGACATCCATGTGAGTAGAGTGGAACTCATCGGTCCCGGTTTTTTTTTTCAGATTCCTCGCCATTGGAATGAACCGGATTGTCGAAAGCTTTTTGAAAAGTATGGTCCAGTCTTCTCACTGAACATTCTACGGGACCGTCAAACACAAGTGAGCAAAGGTATGGCATCTTTCCCTAGTTTATATCGGCAGTGTGAGTGTGAACTGCGGGTTCCGTCTACTTACATGGAACTGCTTACTTCTAGCGTATCTTTAGACATTGCGTTCGAAGCAATGCTTATATTTTTACCCTGTTACTGTAATATCCATGTTTCCGAGACGATAGGGACCATGGATTCGAAGAGGTGCTTTAGGAGATTATTTCTTTTCATTTTCACCACTTCCACGATAGCTTCCAAAACCGCTTGATTCCATCCATTAGCTTTGGAGATAAATTATGCATCATGATCTTCACAAGAAATTGAGAAGATTAGAAGGTCACAATATTAGCTTTTTATTTACTGCCTACTACAATTTTTCACAGTAGGTATTATGTTAAGTGCAACTACAATGATGCTATGAGATCTTGGTATCGAACACGCTATTACCTTTTGCGGGGTAACGTGTTCACCACCACCATACCATGCGGGTGCTTCACTTCACCTTTTTCTCATCTAGTTTTCTATTGAACATTGCCATCATTCATCATTGTGGTTGCATTTGTTGCGTTTCAAATAATACGCTGCCATGATGCATTGTGGTAGGCAGTAGACAGAAAGTCAAGATTGTGATTTCAGCTATAGTCATAGCTGGGTTCAATGCCGATTTGTGGTCCCCAGGTCAATCCCGTTGACAGGTGATTACGTTTGTGTCATCAAAATCCTCAATGGTTGAAGCATACACTTCTTATGCAGGATTGGCCTATAATTACAATACTTACAATTCCGCAATTTTACAACTGTCATATATAATTTTACTAACTCTGAATTCTACAGTTAACACTTTTGTGGGAATTATGGTAACATTCCAAATACAAATATTCGCTACACTGTCTGCAAGTTATCCTCACTTGCATGACATGAATTTGAACAGATTTAGAATCTTATAAATTTAGATAACTTTATGCAAAAGTAAGGAGGCGAATAACACACTGGTAATGCTACCGATTATCACGAACATGGTTGGTTTGATCTCATTCCTGGTTCACTAAGCCTATCTTCCCTCCAGAGTCGAGAAACTGGTGCCGAACTTGTTAAGTGAAAATCAATCGCTGTAATCCAAATGTGAACACTCTACCAAGGCTATCTTAGGTCTGTATAGACAACTCATTCGTCCATTTTATGACATTTAAGGTGAAATGAAAATCGTCAAACAGCAGCAGAAGCCACTCATTAAAGTTGTAGGAATTTAGTTGATGATGAATGCGAGGGAACGGATCAAATGTAGGAAATGCTGGGATCCGCACTGTAGATGTGAAAGACAGGTCACGTAAAACAATAAAAAAAGAAACTTACAGAAGTTAGCAGAATGTCTTAGTTTTTTTGTAGTGTTGTCCACTATGGTCGAAGACCTGGCTAATTGAGAGTGCAGACCCTTACGCTCTGTCCGTTTGAATTAAACTCAGACTTACGCATTTAATCCATTAAAATCATGTACCCTTTTGTATATTGTCACAATAGGTCCTCCTCGATACGGTATTTACAGCCTTTTTTTTATTACATTTTGTATAATTCGAGGGGTTGCTCATCATCTTTTTAATCCTCTCTCTTGCATAACTTGAGGTTTAGAGAATGACCTGTAAGGGCAGTTTCCGACTACGATAATATGGCGGCTTAACTTTTCCCTTATTAAAAAAGAGCCTTGAAGAATACATAAGAGGCACAAACCATTGAATCTTTTTATTTATTAATCAGTTGTTAATTGCCTCGCCCAACCTTCTTTTGTTCCCATCTGTTGAACTTTCATCCATAATCTTCACTCCCATTCATTTCCTACGAATAGTAGAAGAGATTTCATCGGTTCGTTCACAGCCGTCTGTCACATGATTCAGCTCCGTACAATTCAAGCGTTGACTAGTTATTGGTTGTTGTTTCATTTTCAAACCCACTCAAGATTCAACGTCATTCCATGCGAGCATGGATATAAAAAGCGTATAAGAAATACCAAAATATAACTACAAGGATACTAAGATATGAACAGAACTCGGAACCTCAGGTGGATTCCGAATCCGCGATTGTACTTGCCGAAGGTTCACGTGCTATCCACTACTCCAAGCGAGGCCCTTGCTTCGCCTATCTCTCAACCATCTCAAAAGAAAATTGAAGCATTGTGGTACTAAAATGTACTTTTTTTTACATATGTTACAAAATATCAAAAGCTGATAGCAATGTGGTTGGATTATGGGCGAGCTTTTATCATCATAAGCAGAAATTGTATATATTCCAGAGGCATGGGAAGGTACATGGAAGGACGTATAAGATGTGAAAAGCGAGAAATTTTCTAATAAAGAACACACAAAAACCGAATTTTGGAACGAGAAATACAACAAAAAAAGACCGGGGTCGTTTGCGAGGGAGAAGGCACATGACTTATATGGATTACATAGTGTTGATCGGTAATTAAGTGGAGTTCCATATGCTTGTTCCATAACAAAAACCGTCGTCATTAGTGTGATAGTTAAAGGTGCCTTTTGATGAAGGAATTCGTAACCTTCACTTTACCATATTCTTTTTTAGGGTCTAAAAAATATTGTGCACGTTAATAAATCAGGCTAATCTTCCCATAAGGGCGCGTGTGGCGCAGTGGTTGGAGGCACCACTGCGACACACACGTGGAATCGAACCCTGCGCCCATGGCTCACCAAGCCTTCAATCCCTCCGGGGTCGACAAATTGGTACAGGATTTGTCTGGGAGGATAGCAGTACTGGCTCGATACATCGCTGGGCCATCGCGACTCATTGTAAAGGCCAGATATGCATGCAATCACCGCTAACGATACTTAATGAGGTCGAATGCATGGCGCATCCCTCAGAGATTGATCAACGCCGGGAGCTTTATTCTTTATCCCTAATCTTCCTATATATGTTTATGATCGATGTTTCTCGAAGCTCATATCATTTTTACTTGAATACATCATCGTACATTAGTACGATATACGTAGCAGTGTTGAATTTGATGGGATCTATTGGTAATGTTTATTTACTTCATATAGGTATTTTTCTCTCCGTTTACTTTTGATATTAACTTTTCAACATCATTTATAATTATCTACTTTTCAGATTTCGTTCTACTAGAATTTCACCTCGAAGTTTAGGTGGAGGTTATATCACTCCCTGCTTGAGAGATTAAGTTTCATAACTTTGAAATTGCATTTCAGATGTTTGAACTAGAACATTGCCAGATTGTCGAAGTAATTGCAACTGCGAAGGGTTACTTGCTGCATTGCAACTATATCTATCACCTAGGTCATAAGATTCTGGCACTATTGACAAATACCTTTTGATTTCTTAAAAATCTCGCTTTGCTGAGTTTGAGTTTCCGGTGTAGGGTGGTTTTCTTGCTTGCGTATCGCAACAGGAATGCTCATCTGTTGTTACATGCGGATCTTCCGGAAAGTTTAGTATTACTGAAAGCGTAACAAGACTTGACAACCATCTAGGACCAGTTCAAGAATGAGACTCACCAATGAGTCGTTGTCATTATAGGGAAAGATGGGTCTTAACAACACTTCATATTCAAGTTCATTAGTAGTGCACAGTATGTTATGATCACATTGTTTTTAGGTGTTGTTATAGCTGTATTATTCACCATTTTCGTTACAGGATGTTGCTTTGTCACATTTTATCATCGTCGGGATGCGATTGCAGCTCAAAGTGCCCTACATAACATTGAGGTCATTGATGGGATGCATCATCCAGTACAGATGAAGCCCGCCGATACTGAAAATCGAAACGGTATAGTTTAATTCTATCGAGATGTTTTGGATAGCTACAGCATCTTATCTCCTTATAGATAAGTTTTCAGAGAGAAAGTTATTTATTGGGCAGTTGTCTAAAAAACACAATGAGGACGACATTAAAAATTACTTTGGAAAATTTGGACATATAGAGGAGTGCACCGTGCTAAGAGAAACCGACGGCAAAAGCAGAGGTAATAGTACTTGGCGAATTTTTTCTTTCAAAGATTTATAAAAAGTTCATAGCTTTTCGTAGCCGTTGGTTTGAGTAAAGACCAACATATCCCTTAAATATATCATTGGAATGGTAGGTTAGTTAGGACGTTTTCTGGGAATGGTAGGACGTTTTCTATAAATTCGTGTGGCATTTTCAGTTCTCTGTTCTCAGTCCCAATTTTTGCTATATGCTGTACTAAGTGTTTTTCATATAAAATGTTTGTGCTTTATTCGAGATCAGCGTTAGTCGTTATGTGGTGTTTCTCTGTCATTTCGTGCCTCGCTATGCTCACGCATGGCTTATTCTTCATAATTTATTGTGTTTGACTTAAATGATTTTCAATTGCTTAGGATTTAAAGAATCTCCATTGCAAAAAATTGCGGAACACTTTTGAACCACTTTTTTTTTTCGTCGTCCAAACTCTTGATAAATGGAGAATTCGGCTTTACTAACATGTCTGTTTGAACATTCCATGAAATCCATCCTATATAGAAGATTTGTACGAAAAAGTCCTGTGCTCTGTACTACTTTGTTCTCTTCACGTGTGCGTTATGTGAGCTTGTCGTCTTTTGCAGGATGCGCGTTCGTTACGTATACGAATCGCACTAGTGCGTTGGCCGCAATCAAAGATATGCATCATTCGACCACCATGGAGGTAGCGTTTGAGTTCGTTTCCCTCTCTACACACGCACTTTTTCTCGATCATTTCGAGTCCCGATGATTTAGTTAACTGTACTGTATTTCATACATGTTGCAACGTCTATATGTCGCCTGCACTGAAGTTTAATTTTGTACACGTTGGAGATAATCTCTCTAGCCCTTGTTTATGTGTTCTTTCCTTTCTTTTTTTTTATCCTTGATTTGGAGAAAACTGGAATATCTAGGAAATGGAGCGCGCGTTTATGTGAGGTTTGTATGGGTCTGCATGTTAATGTTAGTGTCCTTGTACATTCTTGTTCATGTTTATCATGCAGAATTTAATACAATACCATATAGTTTTATATAGTCTGTTCCATCTTTTTTTTTTCTAAATCTAAAAAACGAGGCGTAAGAAAGCAGTACCGGATTCGCACGTTTTGCATTGCATCGACAGATTAGTGTAATTCGTGCGGTATAAAAAGAAGAAGCATCAATTTTGAGAAGGTGAACATCAAACGTTTGGCGTGACCTGTTTTCTTTTTTGTTGGAAATTCCTGAAATAGGTTTTATTATGTGCTGTGAGTTCTCTAGTCACAAAGGTAGCGTATTTCTTTTGTCATATTGCAGAAGTTTGCCTTAGTAAATCAAAATACCGAAAGAGAAATGTATCATGTATTAGATTAGGAAGGAAATTATAAGGAAAATGCATGGAAACCTGTTTGAAAACAAAGGAAAATTTCGGTGTTGCATTCGATAACTCTGTCCCGTAATCGTGATCATGTGCCTGCATGGCGGTGACCACAATTGCCAGTTTTCTTTTTGGTCATTTCCTTCCCTGGCTAAAATATCGATTCATTTTCCTAATCTATTTTTCTTTTTATCAATAGTGTTTTAAGCAGACTAATTTCGATAGGTTCATGCCTCTCCAGAAACCACTTTCCCGAATATGAATTGAGTAGGACTTTTTGTTGTACATTTGTTTCATATGATTTCACAACCGCTTTAAAATATTTATGGCCTAGTTTGTGAATGACTATAGTGTTTCTTAAACATTTTTTTTTAAACAGCTGACCACTTGTCGTTCGTGTTGCGTTGAGCGTTTGTTTTTTGTAGGGCTGTTCGGCACCATTGGTTGTCAAATTTGCTGACACTCAACGGGAAAAAGAAGTGAAAAAATTACCTGCTGCCGGTGCTGCTGCCATCACCCCAACAGCAACGGGCTTGGCATCTCTGAGCAATCAGGCCGCTTTGTTGCAGCAGGTAAGCTGTTCATATGCAATTGAAAATTCTGAAGGTTTATCGTTCGTTTATTACCATGCTATGACAGTGCTGATGTAGCGACTATCAAAAATCAGGAGATTGGAACTGGTAGACTCATTAAACAACATTTATTTTGCTCCAGCTGGACGAATTTAGAGCACACTTGCAGAAAAGTGTGGTATCCAGGAATAGCAGCTTTTAGTGGTATACTCGTCAACTTCATTTCCTGTAATTTTATTAATGGTGTCCATCAGTGAAGCGTGCCATTTGTTTTCGTTCTAATGTGTAAGCTCCGCTATGCTAACTTTAATGACGAAAAGGTGGCCACGGGTATTTCGCCGACCTGTTCCATGCAATAAGCTAACTTTAGGCTAGGTTCTCGCTGGAGAGCTTGGGTGGTATGAACCATCCATTATGTGTGGCGGCAACTTGACAACCAGGTTCGATCACAATGAAGCGGTAAACCATTTCAAATAAGGGAGTTATGAACACAGTGCAGAAGTGCATACGTTGTGGTAATTTTCGTGTGCACTCGCGCTCAATGTCTATCCCACACCTTTCCACGCTGAGATGTCTGAAACACTCCGAGCCGAAGGTGTCTGTGATAAAGACTAAACCTAAAGGTTATTTTTCTTTACGGGCGCTAATGCATTCACCACCATACCATGCAGGTCTTTCGTTTCGCCTTTTCTTAGCTAGCTTAGTTTTCAATTTTTCTTTTTTTCTTTTTTTTGTTTTGTAAAATTGGCTAAGACAAAGGCCAAACGGAAGACCCACATAGTGTGATGGTGAATGCGTTAACCACAGGAAAAGGTAATAGCGCGTTTCCCATTACAACACCTGCAGTCAAGAGTTTTGCAAATATCTCAGCATTGTCGTGTTAATTTTATCCTAAAAGGCTTTGGACGGTATTTATCACTTCTTATTATTTCTTCTAACCATCTCAGGATTTAGTGTTGGGGGTCTTCTCCAAACGTTTTAAATTTTTAATAAGTTAAAAACTCTCAAGACCGACTTTCTATTAACTTCGGCATTGATTGATAATTTGATGTTTTTCTGCAATAAGCAGACACGAGGTTGGTATCATAGAGTTTTCCTTTAAACACCTACCGTTTATTTGTTGTAAGTATTTAAGTTAGTTGGTGGATAGCAGCCGCCTATGTGACCGTCTATGTACAACGAAAAACTGTATAGTTTGCCCTAACGGTAGAGACGGTCATTGCATGAATTCGGGTACAGTCTATCTGATCTCTTGTAAAGCTTGTGGGGACGAATACGTTAGCGAAACAGGTGGACCGCTCTGCGTCCGCATAAAAGCACCTAGTCGGTAAATCTAAGTTAAAACCAAACACTTCACCAGGCGCGCATAGGATGCAGGAACACAACGGAGATTTTGAAGTAGGAGCATCCTCACGCACGAATTGAAGACATCAGCGCGTAAAACTCTTGAAGCGCTTTGGATAAATTCCAAAAACTCAGAAATGAACCGCGAGGAGGAGTGTATTGTCATCACGCCTGACCCGGCGCCATGCCTCAGGCTTATGCAATGACGCAGGTAGTCCTCGCCCATGTGTTACTCTGGGCGACTGCTATCCACCAAATAACTTAGTTACTTCACCTGTCACCTGTATCACCTGTAGTCCCGTTGATCGTCGAGTGACTCGAGCGGGCCCCAGTAAATCCTCCAACTTAGTTACTTACAACAAATAAACTGTAGGTGTTTAAATGAAGCTGTTATTGTATGCGAATGCAAATCTATTTGTTAAATTTTATCTGCTAGGGTTATAAAAGTGCTTGGCTCAGTAGATCGCATCTCAATAGGACGTCAGCTATTATATCCTGCTAAATTTTGTAATAACTTCCTTGTGTCTCCCTATTGTAGAAAATCATTGAGTTAAGTTTTAAAAATTCTCATTAGAATGGACTAGAAGATCGTTAGCGATTGCAGTAAGGATGGAAATATTTATTCTATGAAGGAAACGGTGGTCGATGGCTGTGAATTGCAGATAGCATGTCATATTATCCGAAGGATCGAAAGGAATGCTATACTTGTGCTGGCTGAGAATAACAAGTAATCCCGTAACTGTTTAGCTACATGTTTAATTGCTCTTGAGAAGCAGTCTGCTTAGCTTTTTTTCTTAATTAGATGCATTTTTAACAAAATTAAGGTGACGCAATCGAATGAATGCAGCAAAAAAACTGCTGAATATTTTCGAACTACGGAGCTAAGGAAATTTTCTCTACTGATGATGAAGAACTTTTCACCGTTCGAGTTTTCCACGGTCTGCCGTCAACCGTTCTTTTCAGTCCATCGAAATTTATTACATAGGCCCATTTCCCCAAAGCATTAGTGGCGCGGTGCGGCCTTTGTTTGAATCAGAATCTTGTTCTTTCAACAATATTGGAAACCAACGCAAAAATGACGATGGATAACTATATGGATAACTGGGTTCATGGAAGCATTAGTGGCGCGGTGCGGCCTTTGTTTGAATCAGAATCTTGTTCTTTCAACAATATTGGAAACCAACGCAAAAATGACGATGTATTATATGGATAACTGGGTTCATGGAGCATTTTCTAGAACTACACAAGGAGGATTTCTATTTCTTTTTTACGAAACAAACACTTCGACTATTATTTGTAGAAGTGTTGTCTAGTATTGTATTCAGTAAATGGTGCAGAAAAAGATTTTGAAGACGAAACGGCAATTTATGATGCATTTCTATTTGCTCGTATTTAACGCTACGCTTTATTTGTCCCCTTTCGAGAAGTGAGGTTTTGCTAGTATTAGTTATTGCAATTTTTTTTCTCCAGCCTGTTTCCACTTTTGTCCAACCCTATATTTTCAGCTATCTAATGGAAGTATCAATCTGCAAACTCTGACGGCGCTGGCAGCTCTTTTTAATCCCGGAGTACAGGTGCAGCAGCAGAATTTGCTAGGGGTTCTCGGAGGAGGTTTGTTAGAATACTCTTCATAGTAAACCAACTTAGTGTTTTGTGATGTTCAACCAACAGTTTTAGTGCTGTCGGCGTTGGGTAAACTCACGGAAGGGGGTTCTGGGGCGGTGAATACTGTCGTTACATCTAACGCCAGTCCGTCTGCTCTAGTACAGAGTGGACAAAATTCTACTGGCAAAGCTCAGCTAGGTAATTGAATCGTGCCTGGTGAATAGTGCTATCTGACTCTACTTTCCATCGTGTTGTATTGTCACCCAAAACAGTAACAACTTTCATTTTTCAAGCGGCCGGGAGTGTATAATGGATTTATACCGCAACCGTTTAGACTTGGTGACATTAACAAAAGTAGCCTTTTGATTTTAAGCAAGCATAGCTCATTTTATTAATTGGAATAAAACACTAAAATCTACACGTGTTTAGCAACATGATGCAAGATTTGTTGTTATTACCAGGATCTAACTTTGGATTTTGATTGCTCAAACGATGTTATCCGACAAGGCACTGTGATGTTTGCGCCAGCATGATGGCCTTAAAATTATTTACAGTTCGAATTTCGAACTGAATTTAAGTGAATTTGGATTTTTAACGAGTGTGAAACAGAACCAATTGTTTAGAAAAAAAATACCCTACGGTGCAGTTGATATGTTGGGACTGTAAGATGCGGATAAAAGATAAACGCAAAAGTGAATCACTGTTGTGGTGAAAATACTACTTCTCGTAGATTTATTGTTTTAAAAAAAACCGTTGTGTTGCATAATACACTAGAATAGTGTGTAATATGCAGTGACGTCTTAAACTTCATTTACAGCTTCTTCAATCACCCAGCTGCAATTGAACGACCCGAAACCAATTTCTTGTTTCTTTCAGAATATTTGTAATCTCTACACTGAATTTTATTTCATCTTCAGTCCTTGAAAACTTCAGAACCTTAGGTTCAAGAATATTGTTTAGATTTTTAACGAGTGTGAAACAGAACCAATTGTTTAGAAAAAAAATACCCTACGGTGCAGTTGATATGTTGGGACTGTAAGATGCGGATAAAAGATAAACGCAAAAGTGAATCACTGTTGTGGTGAAAATACTACTTCTCGTAGATTTATTGTTTTAAAAAAACCGTTGTGTTGCATAATACACTAGAATAGTATGTAATATGCAGTGACGTCTTAAACTTCATTTACAACTTCTTCAATCACCCAGCTGCAATTGAACGACCAGAAACCAATTTCTTGTTTCTTTCAGACTATTTGTAATCTCTACACTGAATTTTATTTCATCTTCAGTCCATAAAAACTTCAGAACCTTAGGTTCAAGAATGTTGTTTAGTCGTGAAAATGCTCATACAGTAGGTGGAAGAATCGTTCTCAACTTTTTATGTACAATGTCACCTTGTCTAAATGGCTTATATGTTAGAAAAAACGAGGAAAATGAAGGTTCTAGTGAGCTTTGCGAGGTGTGTGGCCTATCCGTGGTACGCTTGGTGTAAGGTAGCCTTTCGATTTGTTTTGAATGCCCCACTGACTTTGTCACTATCGAAATTTCCTCGCTCCCTACTGCATGTTGTGCGTAGAGTTGAGTTTTCAATCTTACATCTTTATTTAGTTATATTATTCGTTGCTACGGGTATGTTGTCACTATCAAGGTGATGTAAATGTGCCCACGTGTTTTTGGGTAACCTTAGAATCTATAACAACATGATCACCACACTCATTTTTGTTTGCTTTAACACTATTTGGCGGCTTCATCGTACGAGTTATTGGTTCAAGTGCGGGTACTCTAACGGTTTGCACGATCATCAAAAGCATGACATGTTGTTGTTTTTTTTTCTTATTTTTCAAAGAGGTAGTTCCTCTGCTTTTTTTTCAGCCGCTCTTCTTCATCAGACTCCGCTTCATTCACAGAATCTTGACACAATCGCGCAACTTCAGCAAGCTCAGATTCAGCAAGCACAACTCGCACAAGCGCAGGCGCAAGCACAGCAGCAACATCTTCTTGCAATGCAAGTTCATGCTCAACACTCGCAACCAACAGGTGGGCGTATTTTAGAAAGTATTTTCTTAATTTCAGCCTACGTAATGGGGACGCGTGTTGCGCAGTGGTTGGAGGCCCGCTGCAACACACGTGGAATCGATCCCTAAGCCCATGGCCCTGACGCCATATTTGTCTGGGAGAATAGCTGCACTGGCTAGACACATCGGTAGGCCACCACGAGTTATTGAGAAATCAGATATGCATTCAATCACCTCCAAACGATGCTAATGAAGCCGAATGCATGGCGAATCCCTCAAAGATTGAATAACACTGAAAGCTTTATCCTTTATCATCCTGTGCAGAATCATGTCTATTCTTCGGTTTTCACACGTTTCAACTGATTGAATTCTGTGATGTGGTTTTTGGAGAGCGCTTGCTGTCAACCAAATGAAATGGTGCAGTAGTTAAAGTTTTTCCATTATTCTTCTTAATTCATCTCTGAAACGGAATAGTTCTATCTTAAAGCGAATCGTTATTATGGACTATTGTGGGTGAGCAAAGAAACTGAGCCATTTCGAAGTTTGGTTGAAACTCTTCCACATATGTGAAATACAGCCACAATGACTGAGATGTTTGCGAAACTTGGGACGCAGGCCGAAAGAAGAAGAAACCCTGAGAAAAAAGCAAAGCAAACCCGTAAAGAAATAACAGGCAGTAAATAAAAGGCTAAGCGTTGTGATTTCTCCACGTTGCTTCCTCTTTTTATCGTTAGTGCATATGACTAACACATTTGTGACTTATGATTTTAACGGTTTTGATTGGAATTCGTGTGGAATGAAAGTGTTAAGTAGAGGCTTCAAGTTTAAACCAGCAAATGTCATCTCTTAATGAGCTTAACTGATTGTTACAAAAGTTGGGTGATGTAAAGGTCTTGCTTACCTGACGGAAGTTTCGTTTTTATAAAAGCTAAGAAGGATAACACTCTCGGCGTTTATTTATCCATGAAGGATGCTCCATACATTTAACTTCATCAAGCATCGTTGGAGGTGGTGAATGCCTAGGCCGAAAGAAGAAGAAACCCTGAGAAAAAAGCAAAGCAAACCCGTAAAGAAATAACAGGCAGTAAATAAAAGGCTAAGCGTTGTGATTTCTCCACGTTGCTTCCTCTTTTTATCGTTAGTGCATATGACTAACACATTTGTGACTTATGATTTTAACGGTTTTGATTGGAATTCGTGTGGAATGAAAGTGTTAAGTAGAGGCTTCAAGTTTAAACCAGCAAATGTCATCTCTTAATGAGCTTAACTGATTGTTACAAAAGTTGGGTGATGTAAAGGTCTTGCTTACCTGACGGAAGTTTCGTTTTTATAAAAGCTAAGAAGGATAACACTCTCGGCGTTTATTTATCCATGAAGGATGCTCCATACATTTAACTTCATCAAGCATCGTTGGAGGTGGTGAATGCACATCTGGCCTTCGCAATGACTCACGGTGACCTACCGATGTATCGAGCTAGTGCTGCTATCCTCCGAAACAAGTCTGGTGTTAATTTGCCGACCCCGAACGGATGGAAGGCTTGAGCCTGGGGCGAGGAGATCGATCCAATGTGTATTGTAAGACGCATCCGACCACTGTGCTACATGCGCTTTTGTTTCTATGCACTAGTTAAATTCTGGTTCCTTTTTGTCAACAGCCGTATATTAAACACTGAACCGATTGAACGGTCAGGATTTCTAGATACATGACATGATGGTGTTTCTGAAAAGTGCTGGATTCTTGCAGCTCCCTCGCTTCCGTTGGAAATTTCGAGGATACAAGTTTTCTCCTCAGTTGCTCGTTAATTTGAATATTAAAGCTCTGCTTGAAACAGGAATTATTCGATAATTATTTATAAGTTAGGAACAATAGCTGAAAGCTTTCTATAGGAAGTTATCAAGTTCTCAGTCATTCTTGATATTGACGATTGTGCATATTTATCGAAATGCAAGCTTCATCGCCTTTGTTTTAAAAACTCTGTTGTAATAGCTATGCCTTTAGGGACAAGAAATATCGAGTAGCTAATTGTTTTTTTAGGAATACGCAGTAGATTGTTATGATAATTGTCATAGTCGTTCAAATGGTGTTTTGACACGGTAGGTCGCGAGAGGGTTGATATCGAAACAGCTCCAGTTCCATATCATTGTAAAATAGTATAACCTCATTTCAAAAAACTATAGGAAGTTTGTAGTCGCAGAACTTTTGAACGTAGTCTGTTGCTAGGACCTGAATATTTTGCGCGAGTATGTTATGCATGATAATAAAGGAAACCTCTTTGAATTTGAGGTGATCTGACTGCATATGGATATGGAACTGGAGCTGTCTCGACACCTACCGTGTCAGCACCATTTGCCGCTCAACTTGCTCCTATCTATCAAAATACACCAGCAACTGGTTAGTCAACATTCACGATTCTGTTTTAGTGAATTGTTTGTGCCGTAGCGCAGTACGTAAATCCTCATGTTTCCGTTGTGTGCTCATACATTACATCAGCCAAGTAACTATCCTTAAATAGGCTGTTTTACTCTACGCTCTTGCTCTTTTTTAGGCTGTAATATACTTAATGTAGCATGAGCATCCTATAACCATGAGCAATGAATGTTGAGTAGGCAAATTGTTTCCTAAGTTTGTAAATATTTGGAAATTTCACCTGGTGTTCATGATTGTTTGTTGATCGTTTTAGGTGTTCAAGTGGTGGCAGCGAAAGCAGCGTCGCCTGCGGGTACGGCGCTATCAACAGCAGGTACCGCTGGTTTCCCGGCGCAGTTAGGCGGAGCCACAACTGCAACTTCTATGGATCCGTATCAGCACGTGATGCAGCAGTATACTTGTAATTCCTATTTTTTCCGTTTTTTCTTTTTTTTTTACACGTCATTACAGATCTAATTGGAGTTCCATCTGTGCTTTTTCAGTGAGTGCCTTGGCAAACCAAATGAACACCGGCGCTCAGGTAACTGTGCAGGGCACTGGTAATGGAGACGTTAAAGGACCGGAAGGATCTAATCTGTTTATTTACCATTTGCCTCAGGTTATCTAGACTTCGGTTATATTTACGTGATTTGCAAATTATGGTGATATGGTTTTTAGTTCCACATATTTTAGGACTTCGGGGATTCTGACTTGCAGACAACTTTTTCTCCTTTCGGAACAGTGCTCTCAGCTAAGGTTTTCATTGACAAAGTGACGAACCTTTCAAAATGCTTTGGTTAGTAATTTCTAAAAGAGTGCCTTTAACGTTATTAGTTCTTTCTAAATTTTTCCTTATTCAACTTCGTGTTTATGGGTTCCATCATTCATGAGTTCTACCGATGTTTAAGGCCCAAAATAAAAAAAATCTTTATACGGACATGGAAATTTATTGGTGTAAATCTGGACTGAACACTTATACGGAAACTCTTTCAGTACTCCATTATTTTTCTTTCCATCTTTCCAGGTTTTGTTTCGTATGATAATGCGGTGTCAGCACAAAATGCCATTGCTGCGATGAATGGATTCCAGATAGGTTCTAAGCGTTTAAAAGTGCAGTTGAAGAATGAAAGAAGTCATCCCTATCCTAAAGCAGTCGTTTAAAACTGTGTATCATCGGCGAGGTACGTGAAAGAAGTGCGTTTTTTTTATATTCCTGTTATGAAATTAAATTTTGGTCCTTGGATCAGTATGTGACTACCTTCATAGGCCTGCTGTCTTAGATAACTTCGCGTGAGTTATACATATACACCCAAAGCTTGCTATCTATATTAGATGACTGAAAAGTGTGGACGTTTTTTCTTGTTCAACACGTAATTAATTTTTTGAAGTGTATTACTTTTGAAATCCAGCAGCAGTGCAAACAATAAGAATAACTTAAGCTGTTGAAAGAGCTTCACCGTGATTTGTACCTTGCCGTCTTAACTTCACGGATTTCGCGGTTCGGTGCTTGTACCCTCTATCAGTTTCCGACCAAGATTGTGCTCATTTTCTGCGCAGATGGTGTGAGTCAATGATTGTCTTGTCGTCGTTTTAAGAATTCTCGAGCGAAAATTGTTTAATTCCGAGCTGCCAGAAGCCTTTAGTCCACAGAATATTTCTTCACAAATGTTCGCTTGTTTTTATTTCATGTGTATTCATTCATTTGTTTTAAAATATAACATTTAGACAGTTCCAAGTGAAGACAAGTTTTTGACGAACCCATGTTCATTTTTGGATTTCTATTTGTGAAAACCAGTTGGGTATTCTGGTTTTCAATGATTTATATCGAAATCACCCCACAACGGTTTACCGCCTCATCGTGGCTGGGAGGTGTCCCTGGATGTCGGGCTGCGATGTACAACGGGAGATGCGTCCTGACTGACATGGCGGCAAATCCCCCTCTAATCCACAAGTGCTCCAACTGCTTAGGTGGTGAAGATCTGGGGCAGACTTTGGCCAGGCTGTCCGCATGACTCCAGGGAACCACAATCGCTTGACCAGCAATTCTCTGAAAAATGGAGATTATGCTGAGGCCCGCACAATTAGTGAGGGCGGGCCATTCAAGTATCAAGTAAGTATGTCCAAATCACAGGTCCTTTTGAAAGCAGTGAGTCCTGAGCAACATCCACTTTTCGTATTGTTCCTGCACTGAGCTAATCAGGAATCCGGTATTTTGAGAACTCGTTAACTTCAACAGTAAAAGAGTTGTCTGACTACAAAACATCTTTGAGGCGCACCTTGAAGATTTTCAGCAATTCCGTGCCTTAGTCTTTATATAGTCAGTTCATCTTAGAAGCACCACGCAATTATGCAGACAAATGCTCGGATGTCCAGGTTTCTCTTTGACGCTTAGTTTTACAGATGATCGAGCTGTTCCAAAACTTTAATTCCTGTCAATATCTCTGCGAATTTCCTTCTTGGACAGTGCTTCATATAATGCTTACCGCGCGGAACCTAGATTTCTGTAAAGCATCAATATTTCTTTCGTCTTTTCGCAGCTTGATAATTTGTGGGCAGTTATTAATGACATTGTTCCTGCAATGGTTCTGCTATTGTAGGGTTTCTGCGAGGGGGATAGTAGCTTGACAATTTGGACATAGCTCCATAGCTCTCAAGAATGAAGCTCTAATGCTGAAAAATGAAAAACGCTAAAAAAAAAATAAAGCCTTCACGATCAATGCAAACGTTAAAAATGAACTTATACTGCTTATAAGGAAGCTAGAAAAGACGTCCATATTCCTATTCTTACTATTGTTTATACAAATCGTGTCCATTGGTAAAATCTGTCTGTATTTTTTTTTTCGCTTTAGTTTTGAACAGTACTATCATCTAGAAACTTACATATCCATTAATTTTTGCACATTATCCGTGTACCCATTATCCATGAAGAAATTTCTTTGAAGCACTGGAATTAAAATGGACCCAGTTAACCCAATTTTAAAAAATCGACTTTGAAATTCTTTACGGTATTTCGTATAGATAGAACATTCGAAGATAAGGCTGTTAAAGAAGTTTCGAGCAAAGCGGTGATGTGTCGATGTGTGTCGATTTAGGTGGGAATGTTTATGTGTGCGTCTACGTTCATGGATGCAGGTCTCAGTAGTGGTTCGGCTCGTAGAGAACAGCGTAGTGCGTATCCGTCGTACGTTGACACTTCGTCTCCCGTCCCACCGTGCTACCGTGCGTCCGTCCTACGTCGTCGCGTCTGAATACGTTACGTCTTCATGCCACAGTGCGTATCTGCACCGCAGATGTCGCCACCACTCTTATGTTATGTTTCAGTCGTGTTGTTTTTGCTCATTGTGGCGCTGCTGCTGTCTTCCTTACTGTTTACTATCGCCAGTGGAGATCTGCAGCCGAGAATAGCAACATGGGCTTACTGATTCTGGAAATTTGACGTTGTTGGTGTTGAAGCATTATGTTTTTCGTTATGTTTCCAATTTCAGTAAGTCAATGAAGAAATCTTCATTTAAATCCGTTTTGCCCGCTACCACTCTCTTTGCTGATCCAAAGACTACAGTGTTTTCTTTTTTTTTTGGATTGTTTTGTGAATGTCCAGTAGTACTATACGTAAAGCAAAACGTTTCTCGAAGTCAGAGTGCCACTTTCAATTTCGATCTATGTTATTTGCGCTCTTAGCAAATTAAGCGAGGCCGCCTGCGGGTTACCTCATTTCAGCATATAGCAGTTTTTCAATTATAGGGTTGTTTAGTGGTTAACAGTACTACTCTCTTTCCATTTTTTTTAAAATTTGTGGCGTTTGCAACAGCGGCAACATTGTGTTTTTATCAGCTACAGATCGCTTCTCCAGCATTTAAATCGAAGTTGATCAGCTACATTTTTTATGTGTGAATTTATCCTAGATGTGCTATATACCGTTCTATTTTGTGTGAGGGTGTTCTATTGCTTTTATTATTGTCGTGTCCTGCCTGTTCTTGCCAATTTCTTCACCGTGACCACAACCCAGTCTTGCCTGGCTCGTAGCAGCTCGTGCATCTACGGGATTATGGAAAATAGTTCTTGCCACAAGTCTAATCGGTTCCATTATATTTTTGTTCCATTCCCGCATCGCTTCTGTAGCAATCGCTAACCTTGCCATGTTGTTCAGTTCCATAAAATATAATTGTTTTTGTTTCATGGCAAACCTTTATGTTTTTTCTCTATTGATGTTTACGTGCTGCTTCTTTTAAATATAAATGTTTGATTTGAGCTGCTCAGCATGGTGTCTTTTGTCACTTTGTATAGTCCTGTTGAAATTTCCCTTTTTTCTGGAAGATAATGTTTGTAGTGGTGAACTAAGATCAGGGAGTTAAACGTTCCAATCCACATTAATCACTCCAGGTGGGAAAATAATTATCTTCAGAGGTTATTTGGTTGGCTATATTGTATTAATTTAATGTCTCTGAGTAATTTATTTCATAAAATATTTATAGACTGAAAAATCCTCAATGTAAGAATTTTGTTACTATCGTGCTGGTCTTGTGATGGAGAGTGCTTGTTTACGTGCTCGTATTTCATTTTTAGACAGTTTGTAATTATTCGAACAAATTTAATTTAGAGATATTTTGTGGTAAAGTACTGCTTCTCAAACGGGGCTTCTAGAGAAGTGGTTCAAAGTGTCCTGCAAAACAAATTTGTTCCATCGTTGGTTAATTCCCGTGTCTGGGGCCCACTAAGCTTTTCATCCATCCCAGGTTGGCAAATTGGTATCAGATTTGTCTTAGAGGATAACAGCACTGAGTTGACATAGCCAGCAGGGCACGGTAGGCCACTGCAAATCACTGTGTAGGCCGGATATACTTTCAATGACTTCTACGATGCTTGAAGAAGTAGAATCCATGGCGCATCCTTCAGGGATTCATCAACGCCGAACGCTCTATCCTTCGTTGCTGTGTTTCAGTGGTCCACGAACGTAAGCATGGTATAAGTATGAAGTTGACACATTTTAAAATCACTTTCCTTTCTAATATTTACAGGTTCTTTTCTGTAATGAATTTTTAGAGACTGAATCTCATTAAATATGTGGGCGGGAACATATAATTGAGTTTTCCGGTCAGGAGTCCAGCGACTTATTTTTGTTGCTCGTAACCAGCATGACTTCGTTACAACCAAATCGTATAAGGACATATAATTGAGTTTTCCGGTCAGGAGTCCAGCGACTTATTTTTGTTGCTCGTAAGCAGCATGACTTCGTGACAACCAAATCGTATAAGGTATACTGGTAAATATGTCGAACTGGTGAAATGCAAGTTTTATTTCAGTTGCAAAATAGTAGGTTTGGTTAGGAAACACGTGACATTATACAGAAAATTCTTAAAGATAGCATAGAATGAAGTTCTACTTTCAATATACCGCAACTTGCGCGATGATTCGACGAATCTTCTACGTTTGACACTAAATCCTATGGATACAACCATTCGACAATGTTTAATGTGCCCAATCGTAAATGTCTAGTTGAGTGCTGTTTTCAAAGAAAGGATGCTTCAGAAATTTCTGTTTGTCAACTAGCCACATATGTGATATGCATTTGTAGGATCCATCATACCTGCTATTGTATAGCTGTGATTCTAGTGATTTTAGGGATTAGGAATCGTAAGTCGAAGTGGACACGACGGATTCATACGTACTGCTCTTCGAGAAACGAGCATCCGCTGACGATTGGAATGCTTCACGAGAATTATGAATTCCATAACCAAAATAGATACTCATTCCTGCAATAGTATCCTATTAAACGATTAGGACGTATTGCTGAAAACGACACATACAGTCATTTCACGAGAACTTTCTATGGTGTTACAAACATTTACCATACCTATTGTCATCCAAAAAACAAGTCGAAGCCATGTTATTGGTGCTAGATGTAGCATCATTGAGGTGTTGATAAGGAGGCCAAGGGCGGGAACGAGTGGCACCAATGGGACCTGAATGTGCGGAGTTCTTGTGGTCATTTTGAGCAACTCTTCATGCGGTCGTGTTTAGAAAAACAATGTCAATTTTCACATTAAAAGGCAACGTCATGCGACAGACTTGTGGCGTTTCAATTTCCTCCTACAGTTTTTAATGGCAAGAACTGGTGCATTCGAAACGCGTGTCATCATGTTGACTTCTGCTACATACTACTGACTGCTGAATCTTCGCAGACGATGGCTACATTCTGAACTAGATGTTAAGTTTAATGTGAGGACCTTGAAGTCAAGATGAATAGAATTCTGATGGTGACACATGATGAAGACTAACGACAGCACTGATATCATCACAAACAGCGACGCAGTCATTATTCCTGGTGTGGACCCGAGATGACCTGGAAGACATGTAATTTCCAGCAGTAATGGTTGTAATAGTATTGTAATATGTGATTGTGCTCAAAAGCTTTTTCATTCTATTAATATAAAACGGTGAATTCATCAACTATGACTGCTAGTTGGACCTCATAGTGAAACGTTTGCAGCCCCATGACATGGAAAGAGTTATACTACAAGCAGCTCATTAAGTTAAGTTGAATATGTTTAGTTGTCCAACTCCCTTGGAATGATTTTTGTGTCCTTCAATCTTAAGTGTCGTAGATCTGGAAATAAAATGTGTTGTCAAATTTTAATTGTATTTATTAACAATGAATAGGTCAGGAATATCTGAAGTGTACTGATTGGATTGATTGATTCAATGATTGAGTTTATATTGGTAAAGCATAAAAATTTTGAGCGCTGACATTATTTAGAATTATTTTACTTTATGAAGAGTTAACCAAATATACGTGTTCTGAATTCTGATTCAGCTAGAATTTTGGAGTGCTCGCCAAGGACGTTCATCTTTCGACTAATGAAGGATTTTACCTGAACTAAGGCAGAGTCCAAAACCACCGAATCCAATCACCATCATCACGACACCGTAATGAATAGCATGACCTGGATCGAAACTTTCGAGAAAAGAACTTCCAGGGAATGAAAGCTTTAGTTTGCCACCTAAAACTGTATTGAAACGACTGATAGATCTCGCGAAAAAGAAGTGATTTAACAGTGCTTCAAGAGAAGAAGATCGGTATTGTACAAATCTCCTATAACAGAAACAGTTACAAACTATGCTGGGAAGCTAGTAATTAAGCAGTGGTAATTCGGTGTCCTTGAATACAACGCGACTAATAGTAATATTTCAATGTTGACTGAGTCTTATGTTAGTGGCAACCAATAAGTTGTTACTTCCTAACTTGTTTTTTGCTTAATTTAATTTATTTGGTGCTTCTGAGGCAGTGGTTAAATGTGCCTTGCAATAGATACATGGTAGTTGGTTTGATCTCGCGCCTCTAGCTCACTTATCCCTTTCCTCTTGACTCAGTAAATTGATGCGACATTTGTCCAAGATGATAAAAACTCCGAATGTTAACATCGTAGTAACCGAAAATGATTGTACGAGCTAAGGTGCATTCGATTACCTCTACGGTGTTTGGATGTACTTCGATGATTTATTGGAGTCTGTATGGCGCAATAGTAAAAAATTGACCAAAGCCGTATGCGTTGTCGTTTATTCTTTGATCAGTTTAATGAAGTGGTGAGTTACATCCTTAAGGAGTTTTTAATGATTTAATTCGTCGTTTTCTCTCTTAGCAATCGCGAGGTTGTTAAACAGCATACGTTTGCTTCCATACAATAATACACATACAACACAATCGTAGGTGACGTTTCGGCAGAATCGCCTTCTTCAGAGCCACTTTTTCATGTCTTCCACCGAGGAAGAACAGCCGCTCAGAGTCGCATATGGCTGACGACTCGTCTGCCGAGATGTCAGCTACGGCTGTGTTGTATGTGTATTATTGTATGGAAGTAAACGTATGCTGTTTAACAACCTCGCGATTGCTAAGAGAGAAAACGACGAATTCGTAATTCAATGCCGAGGTTAATAAAAAGTCGATCCTGGATACTATTAATGATTTAGTCTATAAATATTGGAATCAATGCTTCGGGATTGTTAAATTTCGATGTGAAGGTCATCCTATTTGGAAATAACGCGAGATCAACTACAAATGTTCAGCACAACTAACTTCTCATTGTATTATAGTAAGGCAGTGATGCTAGCAAGTTTGCAATAAATTCTATTTTCCAGTGATAGCTAGTAGAGCTACTATAAGATACCATTATCGAAGGTGCCATCTTCTGCATTTCTCGCCGGTTGGTAGCGAAGAATAATGACACAAGCGGAGACGATGGAGTAGGCGAGCAGAGTGCCGATGGAGAGAAACTCCACCAAAGTCTCGATGTCGAACAGCAAAGCTATTATCGCTGTGATGGATGCGAACACCAACACCGCGTTTATTGGAACCTCGAATAAAACGAAACTATTTACACCACCGCTAATTAGAAAAAAACAATGTCGCAAAGAAAAGTCTACCTAGAATACTATTTCTAGTGTGACATGTTAAGAACTGTTAAGAAACTTCACCAGTCCTTACTAACTGGTGTTTGATTCTGGATGCTGATAATTGCTTATGTTCTAAGTTTTTGCAATCTATACACATCAGAATAGCTTTTAGTAATCTTTTTGTAAATTTTATATTCATGATTTACTCTTCCGTCTACTACTAAATTTTTAGTACATTCGTGACGGCACATTTGTGGAATATTAGCAAAGTCTACCTGGGTTTTGCCATTGACAACTGCGAGGGAGTTGAACAGCAGGCCGTCTTCTGCCATAGCGAAGACACATCGAGGTAGTGCGAACATGCCACCGACCTTAATGCGAAACTGTATCATAAATTAATGATTTCTAAAGAAGTCGTCCATAAATTTAGAACTTCTTCTCACTCCTATAGTGATTTTGGTTAATACAGAATTCGCACCATTCATCAATATAGATGCAATAGTGCGTTATGTATAATCGAAACGAAGTCGTCATACAAGTATCAGCTAAGGAGTTGGAGAATAGTCCCAAAATGCTGGAATCCCAGAATAAGTGATATGGCACGAGCTTTATGGAAATCCTACCAAACTGGTCATCATTCCACACAGAGCGCCAACTGATACGGCAATCTTCGCTACCATGGCTCCTTTATGTGCGAATGCATCGGAAAATGCTGCCGTTGGATGTACCTGCAGTTTAGTCCTGTTCACAAAGACTTCATTGTGACAAAAAAGTGGACATCTGCATAGAAGTACTCATGAAACGAATTACCTCGTAGTACGGTATCATTAGAGTTAAGGAGGCAGACATTAGTATGTACGCCAGTGTCACTACTGTCATCGAAGCAAACGTTGCTATCGGAATCGAACGAGCAGGACCTATAGCACAGCTGAGTTTTACTCCAAATAGAAGTGATTTAGAAACACAGTGAAAAATCAGCAGTTCTCGCGTAAAAGTCTTGGATATAAAATTTTGTTCCCATGTAGCTGAAGTATATGCCACAATTCAGAGAACCTTGATTGCCATAACAACGATTTTTCACTACCAAGCTGTTAATCCGTTTGTGATCTAATGCGTTGTGACTTCTAAGTAATTTGAGAAGTGTTAGTTTATAAACACGTGCAAAGTTCCACTTAAAGGTGAACAGGCAATTATTCACCAATATTCTCACAAAGATTCTATCGAAGCTGTCCCAATATTCTTATAGCAGTGTAGAAGAAATTCTTCACCCTTCTCGTTGACTGTTCATATTTTGTTAAGTAACCGCATTAATTTTAACAATTAAAGCAAAATTGATAAACAATAAAATAATGGATGAAGCCGTCGGCATTGACCAATGGTGAGTCTTGGTGAGCCTGAGGTGCGGAACCGTTTCCAGGTGTATTGCATGAGGCACTAACCACTGCGCCATACGCACCCCAGAGCAAAATTGATAAGAATAAGTGAAGAAGAAAATTAGCGAAAACGAAAATGAGAACAAAGATTAATGATGTGAAATCTGTTGGCTGTTGCTGTCTGTACAAAAACTTAAGAACCACCATTACGATATTCCACATGGAATTCGCTTTGGTGGCTGCCAAGTGATTCTGCTAGTGCATATGGTACACGTTGCTGTGGAGGTCGAGGTAGGAATCACTTACTTTTTGCTTCTTCTCCAGCTGTTGCCAAACCGTCGAAACCGATGTAGGCGAAGAAGCACGAGGCTGCGCCAGCCAACATTCCGTTTACTCCATACGGAAAGAATCTGAAAAGGACACCTTAAAAATAATTTCATCTCTTGTCGGTCTTATTATTAGTGCTACCATTACTCCCACAAAACTATATGTATGTTCGTGGTGCTTTTCTCCTTCTTCACACTTAGATAACAGTAATAATCTACTGAAAAAAACCTCGATGAAATCACCAGCTCCAGAAAGCTCGCGTTAGGTGCCGCCAAAGTAGGTAAGGTCACCTCTACTGAAAAAAACCTCGATGAAATCACCAGCTCCAGAAAGCTCACGTTAGGTGCCGCCAAAGTAGGTAAGGTCACCTTTTTTTTTTTAGCAAAAATGCACCAATGGTTCTTATTTCTATTAATAGTTTTTGATCTCAGTGCAGATATATTACTTTAAAGCTGATAGTTGAAAACTGCTCTTGTTTTCAAGCAAAATGAATCGAGTTGCTAAGACTGCCATCAATTGTGGATTTCCTAGGTAAGGGTGGTCTGCTGAAGTTTTACGGCAAAGCACAGCGGGGTTCTCTCCCTGCGCTGTAATTAGGTGAGGAGTTAATTGTTTTCATTCGGAAATCCAGCTCAGGAATCGGAAAAAGAAGAAGAATCCTTCCATCTTAGAAGAAAATTAGTCCCTAGGTGACAAACCTCCGCCCGAACTACAACAGCCAGCAAACGCTTGTGGTGATGATGTATTATACTTACTATACTCGAAGCATCGGTATGGATTTTTTGGGCTTTAGGCAAGAAATCTGTCGAAAATATCAACAATAGCAGTCAAATGACGATTTGTTGGGGTAAGCATGATCTTCACTGAGGTTAAACTATTAAAACAGATGGTCAGGTAACCATTTCAAAAAGCAAACGTTGTCTCTTCATGAGCCTGTACAGTAATTTTTAACACTATCAAGTGCGCTCTGGTAAGAAAAAATGTATTTGTAAATGACGTAATGGCCAACTGAAGACAGGTGAAAGATGAGAATTCCCACAAATTATCTGAGACATTCGCATTACAGTCTTTGACGTTCACATTTCTAACTGGAACTTCTTCGATTGTTATTTCTCAACTTCATTCCGTAACCATTCTTTAATGCTGCAGTTTTGTAAGCAACCTCAGATTGTTTTCGATAGATCATCTCAGAGATTACTGTCTCATCTGAAAGGTTTCCGGATAGCCTTTTGTTGCACTTTGCTAGGAGAAAGATGAAGGGCTAAACTCAAAATACATGTTAATTGGTAGGTAGTTACCCTGAGACGCGTGTTGTACCACGTTATGAGCTCTGCTCTTTGATGAATCGTATTGACTAATCAGAAAACTTACCTCGATCGTCCTTCATCGTCAACTCCTCTCCACAACGAAAAGTCAGCAAACGTGATGCCATAACCAACCACAATTACAATTACCTAAATCTTTATGCTTCAGAATCTTCTGCAAAGCAGTAAAGAAAAATTCGATCTCTGATTGTATTTTATCGTCCTGTTAAATAATGTGCCATTATTCAGACAAACTTGACTGATTCTTGAAATGGCCTAGATGGTCTTCGGAATAGAAGGGAATTGAAGAAAGGAACCCATTTTTGCTTGAGCACTAATAGCGGTACACAATATCGTGAATTTCTTTTGATTTCTTTTCTCTCATTTTCTATCGAGCTTGCATTAAGACTACCCACAATCATGTTAACAACAGTGAACATTGAGTTAAAATTTGTCGATGCCTTCGATCCGAGAGCGACGAATATCGCGACGACGACAATCAGAATGAAAGCGACCACGTCCGGATAGTCGCCGAAAAACGACGACTTCTGGAAAGTTGTTCATTCTTTGCAAAACAAAACGAATTTCGATATATAAGCATTGACAATGTGCAAAACGAAAGGCGCGTGTGGCGCAGTGGTTGGAGGCGTCACTGCGGCGCACACGTGAAATGCGCCCATGGCCCACCAAGCCTTCCATTCTCCCTGGGTCGGCAAATTGGTACCAGACTTGTCTGGGAGGATAGCAGCACTGGCTCGATACATCGGCAGGCCCGCGCGAGTCATTGTAAAGGCCAGATATGCATTCAATCACCTCCAACGATGCTTAATGAAGTCGAATGCATGGCGTATCCCTCAGGGATTGATCAACGCCGAGAGCTTTAGAGCTTTAAGCATTGACATCTTCCATTCATTTCTTCCATAGCAAACATCTTGCTTCAGTTCATAACCGTTTTATTGAGTTCTACTGTTTGTAATAAATGCTTCGCTTTCTATACTGTCTGTGTATGTCTCAACCATTCGTCCTTGCGCTTTGACTGAAAATAGGTGTTCGTTAAAAAACTGTTTGATTACGAACCTCAATTCGACCAATACGCTCAATGGTGGTATTGAAGATCACATTCCCCAACAACGAATCCAAATAACCAGACCAGGATCGAGCCACGGCTGAAATAACCCTAGTTACCTGGAATGCAACGTCGTTTGCTTCTTAGTAAGATTAACTAAATCGTGAAGGAAGCGTCAGAAGAACTAGATGTTTTTGCCAAGGTATCGGGTTTTTGTTTCAACAGAACTAAAACATTCCTTGGCGTTGTCTCAATACCTGTCGTGAAGCATCATGCAAGCGAGAAAAACTATAAGTAGTCGTTCCTCATTTTGAAAAAAAAAAACTCAAAAGAAGTGGCAACGAGACCTGCGGCTCCTAGCATATGTTCGAGGATGATGTTCCAGCCGATGATGAACGCCCATAATTCACCGACTCCCACATAGGCGTACGTGTAGGCGCTACCCGCCTTCGGAAACCTTTAACGAACACGTTAGTTTTATTACTAAAAGAAGGAAAAACATAGACACAAAGAATAAAATATCTGCCGAAAATTAGCATGAGATGGCGAATGTCAAACAATGTTTTAAATTCTGGGCTTGGTGAAAGAGGGTCGGATTTTCTTCTTGTTGTTAGATGCATCCATACCTATTATATTTGCTCAAAAAGGTCATGAACATTCGGCAAACTAATTCCTTCAAGTTTCTCGACTGTTTTAGACCTAAATTCAACAACTCAGTAACTTCGAAATGTGATAAATTTAAATACCACTTTATTATCATGAAATGATAAAAATGCATTCTTGCTCGGTTCATGAGACATGAAGACTACAAAGACCAACGATGAAGACTACCAGATGGAAAAATCGCTCTCGACAATAAACGCGTAATTTTGGCGATGAAAAACCAACAAAGGAAGGAGCGAACTGTCTCACCTGGCACCAAATTCAGCGTAGCACAGCGCAGACAGCAAAGAAGCGATACCGGCGAGCAGAAACGACAGCACGATCGACGGTCCGGCGATGTTTCGGACCACGGAGCCTGAGTTTGTAGAACTACAGCAAATTAATTCACTTCCTAATCGGGTCGTATAATTATGTTATTGAACTCTTCTTAGATGAGATGTCATCTTTCACCATTTTATGGAATCCGTAACAATGATATCTACACAGAGCAACGAAGAAAATATGAAAAATCATGAAATATTATGCAAAACATCCAAGTTATTTAAGCTTTTCTCAAGTCGGATCTACTAAAATTTGCTACATAAGCTCGTCAAAAAAGCCTGTTCACATTCTCTATACTCTTGTTTAGCAAACACAAAGTGTTATTTTATTCTTTTTTGATAAGTTGACGTTTCGGCGGGTTTCGCCTTCCTCAGAGCCAGGACACGTTAAGTTTACCGGAAACGCCAGACTCCTTCTCATCTTGGAAGACAGTGGTGGAGGGATGAATCCCTCACTGTATATCGCAGACCGACACCCAGGAGCACCTCCCAGTCACTATGAGGCAGTAAACCGTTGGGTAGTTAGGAGGTATCAAGTCAATAGTTCACTATTTTTCTAATGCACAAAGCAGGAGGTATTACGTTATCCTTTATTGACTGCAAAGGTATCATTTCCGCAGACTTCGCCTTCTTGTGAACCTGGAATGGCCGAACTAACTGCAATACAATACATTCAGCCAAACACCTCCATAACCAAACAGAGAAAATGCTAATCCAAGATTTCAATCAAATTGAACACAAATTAGCTTCTTTGCATAATCACCGCTTTCTACGAGCCTTCCACTAAATGATTCACATGGTGAACAACCTTTCCACATTGTTTCGAGGTGATTCATAGGTGAGAGTGGACATTTGTACCTACAGTCTTTAAAGAAATAATCACAGACATATCTCTTCTAACGCGTTTTTCTAGTAAGGTTTAGCGTTTACGGCATGCTTACGAATATGACGTTATATATCACCATATCTATGAGGAAAACTAACTGTCTTTCGTCTAGCATTAACAAGAACCACGAAGTTTTTCTTCGCCGCCGTTCGTTTATCAAACGACTAATGGACAAACGGGATTTCGACAAACGGGACAACTGGATTCAGTCGCGCACCTAACTGGTTAGCGATACCAGTGGATACTTATTCACTGCCGAATTTAAACCCAAAAAAAAACTTAGAAATGAGAACACTGCTTGAGTCATCGGAAAAATCGAACGGCCCTGGATTTTACAATGTATCAGTAATAATTTTTCTATTGTTACCGGACCTGTCTTCAAGCCTTCTTTGCGATTCCCCAGCATTTCTTGCATTCGATATGCTACTTCGCATCCATCCAGAATCCATGAAGGTCTTCGGACTTTTCTTCCGCACATGAGTTCAGCTGCTGCTTGAAGACTTTTTCTTCTTCGTCAGGAGTGACGTTCAATACATGCCTAGTCGATTCCCACTGGAATCCAGAAATAACTGTCCTGGGATGTTCTCGCGTAGACTGGAGAAAGTTAGCTTGTCCCATACAAGCCTGGTACCAATTTTCCAATCCTGGATGGATGAGAGGTTTGGTGGACCCGGAGTGCGATCAAGCGAGCATCTGAATAGCATGTGTTGCCGAGTAACGAGCAGGATCACTACCACTGCACTACCCGTTCCATGATAAGTAGTAATACTTAATACTTGACACATGAACGACCCGTCTTCAATGGTTGTAGGGGCCCAAAACAATTTCCATTCCTCGGAGATTTGCTGGTTAAGCCATTGTCTCGAATCCCAAGGCTAGCCTCGTCAAAGTCTGTCCTGATAAGTACTAATAGGAGCAGGAAATGCAAAAGCTGATTCATATTTCAACTCGGGAGTTATTTTAGAGATGAAAAAATCAACATGCTACTACAATTAGATTTCTCTTTTCTCTTCTCTTTTTTTTTTGGTTTTTTCTCATTTAAACACTATATGTCTTGTATGCACAGCACCGCCAGATGATTTTGACAATAATGAAAACTCGATGTGATGCTTTCAGTGTTGGAAAAGCATTTTCAACGATCATCGTCCTTCCAACAACACTCGACAGAAGAGCTATATGTAACCCCGAAAAAAAAATTATGATTGGAATAAAACACGGGTAACAATCTTAGAGTCGTAGAGAATAAACAGATAAAGCGATGAAGAGAAGACACGAGTTCCGAAATTCTCGTTTTCAACAACGACGAAGCTGTTTTCTTGCCCTCCCATCGAATTCCATTTTTAGTCACACAATGCTGAGTAAATACAAACAGCTGAAGCTATTTGCTGAAACTGTTTGTTGAAATCATCCAAGCGAGGCTGCTTCTATGACGACAGATGCCTTCTTTTCACAATACATTGAACATTATGGCCAAGTACGAAGCTATCAGCAACGGTGTTGTTATTACTGGCACTCCTCGAAAGATTAAAATTACTTCACAGATAATCAATCCGTTAAGACAAAAGAAACTGCCTCAAGTGTCACGAAGTTGCGGTCACGAACGACAAGCAAGTATGTCAACGAATAGTACTAGAGGAACTATCAAGCTCAATGGAACATTTAGAGAGCATCTAACAACAGAACA
This sequence comes from Angiostrongylus cantonensis, assembly GCA_009735665.1. Lineage (NCBI taxonomy): Eukaryota > Metazoa > Nematoda > Chromadorea > Rhabditida > Metastrongylidae > Angiostrongylus > Angiostrongylus cantonensis. Next base: position 411,109 of record MQTX01000182.1, on the reverse strand, counting down.
CGGATCTGGGAGGTATCGTGTCTCAAATGTGTGGGTAATACCAAGAATTCATAGACGAAATAGAAAGCACAAGTAGATGAAAATATGCAGAAGCGACAAAATCAACAAAAATGGATAATGGGTTCTCGATCTATATATAACCTTCAATGGAGATTGAAATGAATCGAAAGCGAAAAATGCGGCTTTTTCAAGAATGAGCTGGAAGCAGATGATGCAAGCGATCACAAGGAATATTGAAAATTTGGGAGCAAATTCCTGTATTTAGAAGTGTCGGAGGAGAAAACATTCTGTTGAAGGGAAATGCTCAACAGTCCAAAAACAAAGAAAGAACCTTACACACAAAAAATAAATTTGTAAAAAAGAAAGAGAGGAGAGGTGAAACAATTCCTAACAACGTATGTTCAACTGTCCAATTTCTGAATAATTGGGCAAAACTTCAAATGATCACGTTTTTGATAACAGAGTGAGAGAAGATACATCTATTACTTATGTAATAGATAAGTATAATACATATACATGACCCATATAGCAAATAGGAAATGTGGTCGAGAGAATACCTGTAAGCACGTAGATGCCGGCTCCAATCATGTGGCCGATGCCAAGCAGCGTGATGTCGGTGGTGGTGAGACATCGGCGTAGCTGCGTCTCTAGATTGCCATGCGAAATGTTCTTCTGACGGAACACCTTCTCTCGAAGCGTCCAAAATCTCATCTTATTGAATCTGAACAGTAAGCCATCACCAACCTAACATCTGTCCGTGCCATACACATCACTCAAACCCAAAAAATCACTGGTTCGGAGAAATTTCAAACAAACAGCTGATAAATTATTACAAATGAAGAGACTGCCGATTGAGATAAGCTTTCTCGAACGGTGCCACAATGTGCTGTGTTCGTGTCGATACGGCTACAAAGAACTATACTGCTTTTGATATTCGACTTAAACCAATGCGGCTGTAAAGACGAAGGTGCTGAAACGCTGGCAGAAAAAAGTATTATGAAAACGTGCTATAATCATAAAAATTTAAAAACATATTGGTTTTTCATGCTGAAGTTAAACGATAGTCAATCAGGAGGAGTAAGGATTAGAAACTTTCCCATGTAGGGGTGGTAAACTCAAGAAGAGAACTCGTAGAGCGACGTGGTTAAAGGGGCCCTGCAGTACCTACGCGTTCGATCGCTTTTCGAATCCGCGTCCGGATTAATCAAGCGTTTTGTTGCCCCGGATGGTTAGCAAATTACTCTCAAGGTTGTTTGATCGATAGACCACCGCATTTCACTGTCTAGACCACGTATACATTTAATCACTTATACGAAGCGTGATGAAGCCGAAAGCATGGCGCTTTCTTTAGGCATTGACCAGCTCCGAAAGTCTTGTTAATTCGTAGAAATAATGTTTTCTACGAATTAACGAGAGATTCCTTGTCAGAAATTGTCCATGGTAGGCTCAAGTTCAAGAGTGGGGGCTGCGAAAAAGCAGTAATACAATATCGGGAAATTTTGACTACGGTGCGAAGATGGAAAGCGTGCAAAGCTTGTAACTTTATTTCTGCTAGTTCATTTCCATCATTCAACCTACTTTTTTTGGAAGAAACACCAAAACTGTTGGACGCGAAAATCACTAAGGGGCAAGGCACATATCTAGATCGACTGTATTATTTCTCCTAGGTAGAAGATGGAGTTGATTGAACATCGATTTCGTTTTGCAACCGTTCGAACTACTGCCTTTTCCATGGAAAGTTTCGTCTTGATCATAGAATGGAAAATGAGTCCTGAATTGTGAGAGTATGAAGAAAACAACCCAAAGAGATGATTCTCAACATTGCTATATCCAAAAACCGAAGATCCGAAGGAATTTTATGACATGGTACTGTTCGATCACCGAGCTTGTGTTCATCGAAATCTTTTTAATCGAAAGTTCTTAGCAGGAGCTCCGAAAATATAGTAAGGTAGATTAAAGAGCTCTTGAAAAGAAAAGAAATCCTGTGACTGGATCTCACTGCGAGACATACAAAGTCACTTGACACTTATAACAGATGATATTCAGCGACATTTCTCGAAAAAGAGGAAAAGCGTGAAGAAATATCGTCTATACCATTGCAAATGGAATAGACTACGGTGCGAAGATGGAAAGCGTGCAAAGCTTGTAACTTTATTTCTGCTAGTTCATTTCCATCATTCAACCTACTTTTTTTGGAAGAAACACCAAAACTGTTGGACGCGAAAATCACTAAGGGGCAAGGCACATATCTAGATCGACTGTATTATTTCTCCTAGGTAGAAGATGGAGTTGATTGAACATCGATTTCGTTTTGCAACCGTTCGAACTACTGCCTTTTCCATGGAAAGTTTCGTCTTGATCATAGAATGGAAAATGAGTCCTGAATTGTGAGAGTATGAAGAAAACAACCCAAAGAGATGATTCTCAACATTGCTATATCCAAAAACCGAAGATCCGAAGGAATTTTATGACATGGTACTGTTCGATCACCGAGCTTGTGTTCATCGAAATCTTTTTAATCGAAAGTTCTTAGTAACTCACTCCAACGAGAGAGAATCAGTGGCAGAGAGATTCCATTTCAACCCCTCCACGAGAAAGCTGTTTTCCAACAACTGACGATGATTTCTAGCTTACTGGAGTATTTCAGAAGTTTAGAATTCCACAGAATTATACAAGAAACTTCCTTCCATCGCATAATCTCATGCACAGCTTTTTATACTGTCTTTTTAGATCTAAATATATCTAAAACTAAAGCTTCGAAAAATTCGTAAGGAAATTTATGTATCTAAAATCTTCCACGAAAGAGCGACAGCAGCAAACAACAGCTGTACATCATCGAACATGGACGTGTTATGCTGATTGTCGAGCATCATCACGCCATGCTTGGCGAAATTCCAGTTGTTCACTTGCGGCTTTCGTGTTCCAAATGTGAGTTTCGACGCAATAAAGTAAGAGTATAAGTCACGGGTTTCAAAACATCAATATTTGGTTAAGGTATAAGGAAGACAGCTTTTGTCTTGTAGGCAAAGATTTAAAAATCGAATAGTTTCACAACGAGCATTCAGTATGAGTTAAGACATGTCGACTTAAACCTCAAAGAGGGCGCTGCTTTGCGCTGCCTATGACTCCTGTAGAAATCTCATCGTCGAACATGTCTACCTATATACTATCCTCATATAAGCACTAACAATAACGATGGTCGTGAGTTGCAAGTAAAAGCTTGAAGTCTAACACAACTCTTGGACTACCCAACTTTCGTAATTAAATATATACATCTTCACATCTCCACATATCGTATAGAAAAAAGCACTCCGTTCACTCTATTCAGCGACTTGAAACCGTCATCCATAAAGAGTCTGCATGTAGGTTTGGTTCAAAGTTGAGGATTTGCTGTGGTCAATCCTTAACAAGATCTTAAATGCCGATCGATAATGATTTCCTCTAAAATCTTCAGATAGTCGTGCGCAGATGTTTCTGGTCGAAATTAAAAGCAGTCGTCGATCTCTGTGGATCAGTGGACAACCCTGACTCCGTCAAACTTGGATTCTTCTTGGATGATCGCAGTTCCTGCGACGGCAACAATCCTCACGATTAGTCGACCGAGCGCTCGAAGACGGTGGAGCAAGCCGAATGTGGGATGCAAAATATTTGGAACAATTTCCTATAAAGTAGCTACCATCGCTCAAATGTTCTATTTGCAGAACAAATGACGTCCTTCATACAAAGGGAGGATATATTGAACTAATGGAGAACTTCCAACCGTCTCCCTGAGCAGAAAAGACAATATGGTGACATTTGGAGCTACTCTCGATGAACTTGCTTAGCTTGCCTCAGTCTTCACCGAAGATCTCAACAAGGGTTTCTCGAGGAAGGCCTGGATGAAGCCGAGCAAAAAGAGTTATTTCTGAAATACACAGGAAGCAATAACTATGAAGGATGACCTTATCGTGTTTCCTTAAAAATCAAGAGAAATGTGAAATTCGACGGCTCTGTGTTTGCTACACAACCATTTAAAGAACCAGTTTTTCCTCACAAATTTCTATAAACGTTTAAACATCTAGGTAATTTCTCAACTTTGTAGTCAAAATAGCAATGAATGAAACAAATTCGTTAGTCAAAAAGATAATTTGCTGGCTTCTGGAAAATCTCTCTTACCATTTCCTATGAAATGTGGATGTACATGGAACTGCTGAAATGGGCGATGCTGGCGGACCCCCGAGTGATGTCGTGACTGGGCGAGAACGAGGGAGGGGCAGCGGCTGTAGATCGATCTAACACCACCCCCTTGCTCCCTGTCTGCGTCCCGAGATGAAGCGACTTTAAGCAGAACGGATATATGAGGCACTCCAGAAGTAAGATTTAGTAAAACTTGAATAAGAGACATTTCTACGGGATTGTTCAGTGTCGATATTCCAAAAACAGTGTATTCCAGCGCTATAGTCCAATTTGACAAAGCCCCACTACCATGCTCACAGATGCATGTCCAATCCTCGTTTCACTCCCGCTTAGTTCTCCATTCATACGAGTACAAATAGTCGCTGTGAATTCGGTTCGGGTAACTGCCACGTTAGCCGTAGTTAATAATGAATAAGTGACGAATATGAATTAAGGACCATCAGGGTAGAGTAGTGAATGCCAAAATATTCAGTACTATTAGTTTAAATAGATTATTCTTAACTAAACAAATAAATGCACTACTCTAATAAATGTCACTAAGAGCTGCAAGAAAACGCTGAAACCTAAAGCCCGACTAAAACCATGAAACCGCTTTTCAGTATCGGGGTTGTTGTGATCAACGTATAAGTTGGGTCCATTTCAAAATACAATTACTGTGATCATCCTTTCTATATCACTGATTTACCGCAAGCCTACATTAGCTATATTCATTTAATTTTGCAAACTTGCAAGAAGAAACTTAAAAAAGGAAAGAAAAAGACATGAAAATGAAGAACTGATAACAATTGATTCTTCCACTTGTCTAAAGATACACCGTATGCACTCCTTGTATCTTCTATCGGTGAAGACATCTCCTAGAAGCAAACACGTAAGTGCTAACGGAAGTATGCGACGAATGGGTTGGAGCCGAATGACGAATGCGATGAATAGGGAGCGTGGCGCGCCTGCCTCTAATTGACGGCACTGACTACGAGCAGCATGAACGCAAGACGGATAGAGATGCTGTCCATTTTTCTACTCACAACATGTAGACGAATGGCATTGGTGATGAATAGCATCATGGACGGAACTTGGATGTAGAGGCCTTCCCATAATTCCGCTCACAAAATGATGACGAACAGCACTCGAATGCTGTGTACGTCATGAAGCTCGTCATTCAATCACCACCAGTGTCCACATGCTAAAGCATTTCAACGAAAGCTAAAGCAGCGTGGATGACTAACGACGAAACTAGGACGAAGGACGGTTTTTTACTTCAATGAACCTTAAACTGCTTAGAGTGTTTGTCTTTCTAGACTTTACAAATTTCATCCTATCGAATAACTGCGACCTGTTTCAAGAAGAGCTCAGAAAGGTCAACTCTACTTCAATAAGACTATAATCAGAGATTTCGGCGACATTCTGTCACAGTGTTACTAAATAAAGCCATTTCTTCTGCAAGGCACCCTATGAAATGTAGAGAATTTCCTTAACGTAAATCGATCTACAGGCTTTAGTACATCAATTCTACCTTCGTTGAAATGAAATAGCACGTATTTGTCTTTCACCTCATCTAGGTTTCGTCAACAAATTCAACTCCTTGCATTTGTAGCGCTTAAATTAGTTGGTGACGTCAGCGTCAACGATTTGACGTCAGCGTTCGGCAAATGTCCACTCCATTTTTCGCATTCGAAGCAGTGCAGTTTAGGAAATGACACAATGGTGTCGCGAACAATTTCTGAAATATCGACGCTAGACATCTGGCCGCTTGATTCATGAAGATACGTGTAAAGCTTACTGCAGTGTAATCTAATTTTCAAGGCCCTCCATGCATTTTCCATCTATTACAAGTCTCCATCCATCATTGAGTATGTTTGAACGCGGTGCAACAGCTTTTTTTCCACCTATTCATCAGGGGCATTTGGAAAGCGTTAGAGCCCATAATTGATCAAAACTTTTAAAACATTTTTTATAAGCGGTTTTAATTGGGAAGATTTTTAATACAATGATATGACTGCTGGTCGACTTCATGATCGCGTTCTGTTGACTAAGTCCCGACCTTCATTTCATAGCGAAATTATCCAGTTTTCCAATGACATGTCCCATTTCGTAATACAAAAGGCAATTTTTTTTCACAATACTTTTCACTTTGAAATGTTCAATATATCAATTCAAAGGGGAAAATACCGCACATGCTTATATTTCCCACCAGATCTTTATTGGGTCCGGGCTATGCTATTAGCTTAACACTGCAGGCTTTGCCTGCCGCTTGATTAACTCGTAGAACTGAGTATTATTCTTCTGAAAAATTATAGTAAACAGGTATTACTCTCCAGTTAAGAGACTTCTTGTTGTGCATTTGACATCCTGAGGAAGCGGGTCGTTGACGTCTGTTGTCAATCGGCTGTCGTGAGAACAAATCACCTGACCGTCGCAACTGATTTCCGACAACTTAGCGTATATGGCAGCGCCTCCGAACATACACTGTTGACTTAGATAGGAATTTCGGGCATATATATGAGTGTGCATAAAGAATCGTGGAATCGGATACCAGATGTCCTTTAAACCCCTAACCAGTACTTACCGAGTGCTGTATGATTCTTCATCGACGAAGTGGGATGTGGCGATTCGAAAGCTATAACAGGTGAAACCAAATATTCTTTTAGCTGATCTAAAGGCAGAAGAACGTGGCTGCCAAAGAGAGCAAATGAGAGTAAGACTAATGAATTGCCAGTGCTGTTTGGCTTTTAGATGCAATAAGCGATTAATCAGGACGAGACGAGTTTAATGAACGCGCTGGTTGCTTAAGGACAGTACGACTCAACCTTTATGTATCGCCTCTAGTGTTTCTGGAAGCAAACGGCGTCGACGAACTTGCAATCTTCAGCTTTTCATCAGCAGAGTGGACATACTGGATTAGTAGACTACATTCGCCATCTAAGTCCTTCATGACGAAATATTTGCAGAAGCCAACAAGAGAAATTAACAGACATTATTAATTCAGGACTATTTTGAGTCTTTATCTCTCGAATTTTTCTTTTTGGGATTTCCCCTCCAAAGAAAAAAAAAGAATCGCTTATGGAAAAGACCTCATTTTGAGCGTTGAAACAAGTCAAAGACAGCTATGCAAAGATTTCGATTTAATGCTACTTGTGGCCTTTCGTCAAGTACTAATAAGAAAAATTTTATAAGTTGGTAACGATTAAATTAAGTTAATAAGACAAATTTAAACAATCGTTCACCTCGTCCACTGAATTTTAGTCTTTGAGTCTAAGTTCTCCCTTCATACACCTTCCTCAAATTGATCTCAGCGTTCAACACCCTTTCAAAAAAAAAAAAAATTGAACAAATAATTAACACTTTGCGACCGAAGTTGGTTCTCGTAAACAACTGCTAAGTTTTTAATAACCGGAATAGCAAGAGTTGAAATTAAAGTTGTTAGTTGAACTTTAACGTTGTTTACAACAAAAATTCCCGAACGAAATGAAAACAAAAAATTAAAATTTGTAGGATTCCGAACGAATAGAACAAGGTCTCGGCAATCACAAACAACAACACTTCGAGAAGACCATCATATTCTAGTGGAGAAAATACCGCTTGTTCAATCGCTTTCGTTTCCGAAACACGAGCTTCGACGAAGAAACCGCACAAAATACGTTTGTTCGACTCTGAAAAATCATAGTTTAGTCGTCGAAGAAGCAATGAAGCTTTTACACTCTGTAAAAGCACTTGAAGTTCGCAACAATTTCCATTGCAACTAAAAGAAAGTTCGTTTGACGTGAGATGTGTTCGCTTAAAGTTGAAAGCGATCGTAATTTTGGCGTCGTGTATGTGAAAATAAACTTACGTAGGATTCTAAGTGTTAAAAGTCAAGAAAGCTCAATGATGTGCAGATACATTGAGAAGCCAAGAGAAGGTTGTTTTAGAATTTCTATTCGGCTAAGATTTCTACGTCTTCGCCTTCTTCAGAGTGGATTATTCATCGGATGTGGTGTGGGTCTTCAAGTGAGTCCCCGAAAAGAGTAATCGCAAGCTTCAAGTTCGTCTGATGCTCCCGGTTTTGCTCATATCTCAGCATCACTGTGGCTTTAACTCACAAAAATATTTGGAGTTGTTTTTTCATCTGTACTCCACTGAGGAAGAACAGCCGCTCAGAGTCGCATATGGCTGACAACTCAGCCATATGCAATTTGGAGTTGTAAGCGAAGGAAAGAGATGGTCATCTTGGCACGATTACGACAACTTGTTTGTGTTCTGTTGGTGCATACAGTGGGTCTACAGTTTCTTCAAAACCATGAGGAATTCTTCTCAGAAAATCAACAGAGGGTAGAATGAACTTACGTTCTTAAAGCGTCGTCGGCTGATAATAAAATAACAGATTTCTGAAGTTCGATGGGTGAGTGAAACTACATCCAGTCTTGTTGCTGAGACAACATCTGACATGTACTCGACAACAGGTGGCGCTTTCACGAATTATAGCCTAGAACAGGCCACTTTTACCTGCGGCGGTTCCACATCAAATGTATGCTCAACATAACTTTATTAACCTCAACAAAGAAACTCAATGCCCAGTTTCAAACATATCAACACATTTCAAACCCGTATTGTTTTAATACCCCCCACACACACCAAACATGAGTTTTAACCTTAAACTTCCTAGACTAGTCTACCTATTCTTTCCCAAATATCAATGTATGTAAGAAAGGCTGTTCCTCCTATTTTTCCCATTGCTACCGGTTTCATACAGTGCAGTTCACTTAATGGAATTCTAACGCTCACGTCATTAAGCTTTTTCTTTATACCAATAGTTGATTTTAGAAGACTACTAAATAAGTAAAGGACGATGTTATAAGCAGATCTTAAATGACAGCATCAGTTCATACCTAATCATTAGTAACGAATTGCTATGCCGTCGAAAATAGAACTGTTTTTCAAGCCGACCGTCATTTAACCTGTGTATTAATAATCATTACCCTCTTGGATTATTAAGCTAGTATGTGATAGACAAATATGACTTATTCGGCTAACGTTTAGGCGCGTTCGTCTTCATACGAGCTGATGCTCTGAGTCGATGGTCCACAGTCGTTTCCCTTCTCGATGTAGTGTCTTCGCCGTCCTATCGAGTCAAATCTTCTTCGGTGGAGCACCGGAACGAATCGGTATTACCTTAGCTAACACATAGCGAACTGAGTATGTTTTTCTCCTTCAGAGAATTGTTTCCTTATAGTCTAATAATAAATTTCTGATCTGCGCTCATAAAAAGAAGAGCTTAAATGTTGTCCCAAACAAAGAACAGGATAAATCACAGCCGAAGTGCAAGAAATTTGAGGATTTTTAAAGAGTGATCATCAGCACTAGGACTTCTATCGCTTGATGACTCTCCCTGACGGTGCGCGCTCGTTACTAGAATTGGGACCGAGTTTCTCACCATCTGAACCCATTTCTAAGGTAACCTTGCGTAGGGTCGCATGTAGTTTACATGAGCTTCAAGATAGACTCCGCAAAAAGGCTAGAGATGAAACGCGAAATAGGTGTGAACAGCACCAAGTGGGGGCCTTACCAATAACACCATTTCCTCAGCCGTTCTTTAGACAACAAGAGCCCAATAATGAAGTTGATGTAAAATTTCGGATGTTTCCTTATAGTCTAATAATAAATTTCTGATCTGCGCTCATAAAAAGAAGAGCTTAAATGTTGTCCCAAACAAAGAACAGGATAAATCAAAGCCGAAGTGCAAGAAATTTGAGGATTCTTAAAGAGTGATCATCAGCACTAGGACTTCTATCGCTTTATCTATTTTTGAGAACAAAGTAGATGAAGGCAGATCTTCAACAACATATGAAGGACACCTTCTGATGTTTAGATGATCAACGACACCATAGTAATAGCCTAACCAGTTTACTCCTGGCGACGTCCTGTCAATTTCTAGTTTCCCTATCAATTTCTAAGCAGTAAATTAATATTATTCACTTTTTTATTTTTTTGAGTTCGGCTTGGTGTAACCGTACATAATGAAATCATATCGAAATTCGTGCTGAGTCATCTCACACCTTCCGTTGAAGAGCGCTGGTTTCTCCAGTAAAGTGGTTGTCTTCGAAAATGTGTAAAATGTCGTTATCGCAAGTTCGATACAATGTTTAGCACATAACCCCTGATGCTCACGTTTGTATGGCTACTGGGTCGGACGAGGTTTGATTTTATGACGGCTGCACAAACAGTAATAGAAGGGCATGAATAAAATAGTGAATAACGAATAACTCTGTTTTTTTTTTTTGTTAAACAATAAACGGTGAATTTTCGACATCTAAAGAGTTTGAGAGGTTGACAGCACCACAAATTTAAAGCAATAAGAGCTATGAAAAAATGCTTCTCTTGCAACTAGCTCAATCACTAAAGATTTCCACGTCGGTGTTACAATAGAAGGTGCATCGAACACTTACCAACAGATGGCGTGATGACGTCCAATGACGTGAGCATTGTTGTCGTCGTCATTCGGCAGCTGGAGGTGGTCGTGGGTGTACACTTCGACGTGGATTCTGCCGGATGGACAGCTGCCGACGACTTCTTCGGTTTACGTGCCGCCGCTTCACGTGTTTGACTCGTCGTGGAAACGGGCGGTACGTCGTCGAGCTCCGTGCGATAACACGGACACCAGCACAGAATAATGCTGCACAGCCTGAAGTAAGATGGTGTTCAATTGCAAATCACATATTAAACTACGATAATGGGACGACATCAACAGGTAATAGGCAAAAAGGATAAAGGATAAAGCTCTCGGCGTTGATCAATCCCTGAGGGATGCACCATGCATTCTACTTCATTAAGTATCGTTGGAGGTGATTGAATGCATATCTGGCCCTTACAATGACTCGCGGTGGCCTGCCGATGTATCGAGCCAGTGCTGCTATCCTCTCAGACGAGTCTGGTACCAATTTGCGTACCCCGTAGGGATGGAAGGCTTGGTGGTGGGCCATGGGCGCAGGAATTGATTTCACGTGCTTGTCGCAGTGGCGCCTCCAACCACTGCGCCCCTTCTTTTTAGATTTAGAGGCATATATATTACTAATTGGATGCACCATGCATTCTACTTCATTAAGTATCGTTGGAGGTGATTGAATGCATATCTGGCCCTTACAATGACTCGCGGTGGCCTGCCGATGTATCGAGCCAGTGCTGCTATCCTCTCAGACGAGTCTGGTACCAATTTGCGTACCCCGTAGGGATGGAAGGCTTGGTGGTGGGCCATGGGCGCAGGAATTGATTTCACGTGCTTGTCGCAGTGGCGCCTCCAACCACTGCGCCACACGCGCCCCTTCTTTTTAGATTTAGAGGCATATATATTACTAATTACTACAAATTAAAAAAAAGCAGGTGTAGTAGAAAGTAGATTCCGTAGTGAAGCAAGCTATTGAAATAATGTGCATTTGATGCTATGCACGTCGTCGTGTTCCATTCCCAGCTTCCTCCACAGCACATGCGTACATCACACAGCACATATTTAGCACTAGTTCTCAATTTCCATCAGTAAGACGTTTTAGTCAGTCATTATGCGTCGTTGTTGCTCCCAGCATAGACCTAATTATCCTTCTTTCATAATATATGCAGTTGTTTTCAGTGCATTCGGATACACGATTGAATAGGGGGTGTTAAATACAAAACGGCATAATTGAATGTTCTGTATGAGAATGATATAGCGGTAGTGAAAAAGACTTGCAGTTGACAAACACATGCTCAGCGTAGTCTACGTGGTTTGTTTCGGGGATTTCTTAACCCGACGCTATTAACGATTACCTGAGACAGCGGGTTAACATTGAAAGTTTTACATCACAAAATAGATCAGTCAGTTGAACGATTTCTATGGTCTTCTCTATCGTCTGTACTGCAATTCTTCATAAGGTAGTTCGTTTAGACCTCAAACTGACATTACGAGATAAAATAAGATGTTGCGTAGTACAATGATGTGATGAGAGAGAGCTACACTAAAGGAACAGGCGAGAGTATGTCAATGAATTGTCAAACGATGTTCGTCTTGCGCTCGTTCTTGTTAATAAAATCACGTTTGGCGTATTTGAGCCATCAATTCTGCCTAACATCTTCTACACTGCTAAATCGATAACTGTCAACACATAAAAACGATTAGTCTTTGCTAAATGAAGAACAATTTAGCGCTGTTCTATCACTGAATAATACCACCTAAAAAAATTTTCCCCTGCATTAACATCATCTGCAACAGTAAATTTAACCCTTTAGGTAAGAAAAAACGATGTTCAAAGCGCTCCAATTGTTCGATGAGACATCATGCACCCATCAATTCAATGCTTAAAGCTTACGACATAGGTGCTTCAATCTAAATATCCGCCACTGTTGGGTACGTAGTGGACAGCACTCTTTCCTATTCCGTAATACATGATATAACGATCCGAGCTTCTCTAGTCATCAACTACTTAACTGAATATGAAAGGTCTTCGGATACTACATATGAGCCCAACTATGCTTTCCATTCGATTCCTTATTGCTTAGTTGCATGCGGCCTGAAGATATTGTCTTCTCTTATAATGTACATGATGAATACTAGAGAAACGTGGTTCCTCTGAATTTCGAGCCATCCGTGCTAGATCGTTCTTAAGCACTCGCAACAGGGCCTAGCAGTCCCAGTTTCGTAAGGAAGTTTATTTTCTTGCTACTACTATTCTTCTTCCAAGACAATGGCTATTCCTCTCACCACAATTAATTAATTATACGATTAATCTGCAAACCGAGTTTATAACTGCTTACTACTTATTATTCAACAAGTCAAACCGTTTTGTAACTAAACGTTGAAAGTATACAAAAAGTAGCTGTGAAAAAGGATGTTTGATTCACATTTGAGAAACAAGCTTCTTCAATGATTCGCCGTTTTCTTGACGAACAAACACCAGGTTGTTATTAGTGTTTATTTGCAACAGCTACTGCGATTAACTACTGATCAATGCCAAGGCTAACAGCAGGTCGGTCCTAAATTTTGCTACACAACTTTCTTCAATCATTGCTGGTACCTAGATATTCAGATGACCCTTTTTTCTATTCGCTTCATTGTTTTGAAACCGTCATGCACGAATAGGGTCGCATTGCAGCTCTGGGTGTGGTTTGGGAAATTCAAAGTTAATCCCAAATGTGAATATGGATAGATCGGAATACTGATGTGTACTTCTTGAGACGTATTCTTCCGAATATGGAAACGAGTTACTAGATTACAAAAACAAAGACGTGTTTAATGCTGCCTGCTCCCACTCATCTTCTGCATACGTCGCTCAACTGACCTGTGTGTTCTACACATCTCCGATGTGACAGGACTATAAACTCATCTTTTTGACGCATAGCATACGCACCAAATAACTGGCAAGCTCGGAATTAGTGGTCCGATCATTGGCCTTTGTCATAAGTCCGAAGGCAATCCAAGTTTCTCATTCCTTTCTACTGAATCCTTCTCTTATAGCGTTGTCCATACTCATTGAACGTCCCAGGGTATACAATGGACGATGCCTCACCAAGTAAGCTTTCTTTATAAAGGGTATGCTTGCAAATTTCTCGTTCAACTTTCCATTGCTTTTTAACCTCAGTAAGCATCGTCTTTGCTTCTGCGGTAATGGTCGACAAGATGACAATGCCTCCCAATAGAGTTACACTGTTGTAATGAGGCGGTGAACATCGCAAGCAATATTGCGTCATCCTGTCGTATTGTTTTACTAAATGGAACATTCATTGATCGGTGAAGATTATCCTGTAATAATTACTGGAATCAACAAGAGTTTGTAGGTAAGGAGGGTCTAAGCCTTGATCAACTAAGGTGGAAGAGATTGCTTTGGTTCTACAAAAGCTTTCTCGTTGTTAACGAAGGTTAGGACAAGGTAGACGACATCCTCTGCATACCTCTACGACTACCGCAAATGTCTGGACGTGAACCATGCACCTAAATCCGTTGAGAAACCCAGCTCCTTCAATAGGCCTGAGATTGCGAAAATCCTACAGTATTCAACTAGTTTATTTGGTGACAGTTATGAAGTCATCCATACTACCTTATTAAGAGCAATTGAGTGAAAAGAAATAAGTGTGGGCTATCAGCAAAGTAACTATGTACTCCATTTACACATGTTCGATATTGAAGCGCTTTAGCAGATACCTTCAAGGACTTCACTTATTCATGTTACGCATTAATGTTGCTCCATGGTTTCTCTCCACTTTCGCAGACATAAAGTGTCAGAAACCACTTAAGAGTTCCTCTTTAGAAAGCACGACAGGATATCACCGCTTGTTTGACATACGTTACCATTGTCACAACAGTGCTCTCACATTCGGTCAAATTGACTTTCGAACACTTGTTAGGTGATACAGTATCTTTATCTTAACGCATCAGTAGAAATTGAAGCATTCTAATTCCCTGCTTGTTTATATAATGTTTCGTTAGTTTGTCTCACTGTATTTTCTAGATCCAAACACTTTTCTGAAGTTCTTTTCATGCTCGGTCCCCCTGGAATCCTAAACTTCATAGGGCAACCGTAGATAGTCATTGGTTCTTGTATATTAGAAGGAGATCACTTCAAAATGGATTACTTAACCACAGATAAAAGAAGTCAATAGTGCACAAGTGGAGACAAATATATGACATGCAGGGACATCATTATTTATTCCCACATGTGAGATCGCTCTCGACAAGTCGGCAACGCACTCACACCGCTGCCTCATGATTTCAGAGATAACCACATTCAACCAGTAGCTCAAATAACAGAACCCTATCAATTGCATGAATAACGGCTACAAGACGAATTGAATACAAAGGCCATATTGCCGGTACATCATCTGAAGGCAACATCCATGCATCTAGGCAGGCATGTGAAGCTTAATAAATCGCACGAGTCCTATATGGCCCATAGTATCATTATATTGTTATAGATTATCACAAACGTGTTACTTCCTAGTCGATTATGGACATCCAATAAAAACACGTCAGCCAAACCACGCGAGAAAAAAGGCAGAGGTATTCACCACCTCGAAAGGAAAAACCATCCAGAAGAAAACTGCAGTAGTTGGGAACAACGAAGTACCTCATGCACTCAATATTATGAAGTACTACTGGTACGAAAATGCAACATCTCGTCCATATTTACACCGAATTGCTTCTTAATACTACCGTTAATAAGACTTATACGAAAACCTATTCAAACATCACGCATTCCAATCTTGGTCATCGAGCTGGTTCAGCGGACACCAGTAGTCTTTTTGCATTCCTGTCGCGTTCAGACAGCAACCACTAGATTAGTGTGGATAAAGGACCGAAAAAAATGAACTTAGTAGGAAAATCTATGCGTCATTGGGAAACACCAGAATATTTTAATGGTTCCTAGCCCGATCAATGAAGTCCGAGTTAAGATATGCATATCCAAACTCGAAAGGCGCAATAATAGTACGAGATCGTTGTCATTGAAGAGATTTCCTAAGACCATCTGCCGATAAACAACAAAAAAAACCCGTCCAAGTGGTCTACGTAAATCTACTGCGAGAATTCCGTCAGAAAGAAGCACATCAAATTCATCAAGTTTTGCATATGTCTTGCTACTTCTACTTAGCGAAACTTACATCCTTCTCAACTACACATTTCAGACTCCAGTACCTAGGACTTCCTCAGTCTGAATCAGTTCAGCGGACACCAGTAGTCTTTTTGCATTCCTGTCGCGTTCAGACAGCAACCACTAGATTAGTGTGGATAAAGGACCGAAAAAAATGAACTTAGTAGGAAAATCTATGCGTCATTGGGAAACACCAGAATATTTTAATGGTTCCTAGCCCAATCAATGAAGTCCGAGTTAAGATATGCATGTCCAAACTCGAAAGGCGCAATAATAGTACGAGATCGTTATCATTGAAGAGATTTCCTAAGACCATCTACCGATAAACAACAAAAAAAACCGTCCAAGTGGTCTACGTAAATCTACTGCGAGAGTTCCGTCAGAAAGAAGTACATCAAATTCATCAAGTTTTGCATATGTCTTGCTACTTCTACTTAGCGAAACTTACATCCTTCTCAACTACACATTTCAGACTCCAGTACCTAGGACTTCCTCAGTCTGAATCACTAACTTCAGCGCAACTTTCACGTACCTGAGGTTTCCTCGCTATTGGAACCATTGATGCACCTGACGTATCCACCTTGTCAACATATAACAGGAATTTTCCACCTGTGATAAACAATTCCTCTACATTTCTATAATGCTGCGATATTTGCAAAACTCAGGGCCGCAGGCGTCTGCTGTGGAGAATGAACGCACTATCATACTTTTTTATTTACTGCCTACTCTTTTTAGTGGCAAGGTATATTGCAAGATATAACAGGCATAACGCTTATTCACTGCCTAAAAAAAGTTGATTGTGATTATAACTATAGCCTCAGCTTAACTGGTCAATGCACGATTTCGGCTCCCCAGATCAATCCCATTGACGGGTGATTGCTAATGGCAGTGGTCGATAGAATTAGCTGAGAGACAGGCGAAACAAAGGAACCGCATGGTGTGGTGGAGAACGCGTTACTTCCCGGAAAGAACGATAGCGCGTTCGTTGCCCACCGTAGACACCTGTGGTCCGGAGTTTTGCAAATATCTCAGCATTATAGAAATTATATTCCGCAACATACTCTGCCATTAAAAAGAATAGGCAGTAAATAAAAAAGGTTAAAAATTCCTCTACATATTACCCACCACTTCGAAAAAATGAGGTCCAAACAATTCGTAGCATATTTTGTGCGTTGCAAAAGACAATGAAAATCCAGGGAAAAGACAAAAGCAGAAGCCAAGAATCTCAACTACATTAATTTACACGAGAAAATGTCCGCTTTCAGGACTTTCGTATTAGACAACTGACCATTATTCGACATTCCACAAAGAATGAATATTCATTTCAAATTAACAAGTAACAAGTAACAAATACAATCACGCCGTCTCAGAAGGCATGCTGCGGATGATGTCAGAGTCACCTGCATCGGTGACCGATAGTGTACACACATGGTACAGCTTACCACAAGCAGTTCCAAGTTCAATGTTGTTGCCATTGTAATGGTGAACACCAGTTTTGGCTAACATAGCATAGTACTCTATCTCAGACTTCCTAAAAGTAAGCCTACATCAGAACACTTACGAATTCTAAGCAGTTTTTATATTTCAGAAAGAGAAAGTTTATAAACAACATAATAAAATAAGTCGACCATTTTAACTTCACAACCATAGGAGGCTTAGAAGTAACTTTACACAGTTTAATACAACACTTCCTTTTACATGCAACATTATCACATACAAACCAGGCGCTTGTATATGCAGTACTTCATCCAAAACCATTTGTTATACTTAAAAATTATGCAAGGGCTTTTCCATCAATATCCAGAATTTCTTGGAGACTGCGACTTAAACTCAAGCACTGAAAAATCTCCTCCCAACAGTTTACCGCCTCATCATAGCTGGGAGGTGTTCCTGGGTGTCGAACTGCGATGTACAGAAGGAGATTTATCTCCCGGCAGGGTCTTCCAGGCTGAGTAGTCCGGCGTTCCCATCAGGAACCCCATCTAAGGGTAAATCAATACCACGATCTGCCACCGTCCTGGCATCAAACTGGCTGCAAAGTGGCATATCTTGCTTTGATACAAAAGGGTGGTGAGTGCCTGACGGGACTCCAAAAAACCACAATGGCTAAACCAATAAATCTCCGGGGAATGGAAATTATGCTGGGGCTTGTGCAATTAGTGAAGGCGAGGCATTCAAGTATCCAAGTAAGCAATGAAAAATCTAAAGGAGCTCACTGCTTCAAGGAAGCGAGCAATCAATAACGATGTGACAAGACATCCACAAACGATTAATAACAAGTCCCCGAATATCGAACAACTACAATCTGTTCCAAATTGGTAAGAAAGAATAAGTAGGCACAGTTTTTAAGATTATAGACGATTAAACAAACTAGCAAAGCTACCTGAGTGGAGGAGTGTTGTTAGCGATGATCACTAACTTAGCCTTTCCATTCCGTAAAGCCTTTAGCGTTTGTTTGTAACCCAACACGTACTTTCCAGTTTTCATGACCATGGACAACCGAGTGTTAATGTTCTCAGCATTTTTCTTCACCTTGAATGAAAACATCGTTTCTCGTAAAACAAAGTGACAACTGAATACAAATAGCTAAATCAACTTCAAATGAGAAGTTATAAATGTTCCCAAAATGTTAGTGAAGCTACATTCTTGAGCTTAACATTGCTGTTCGCATGGTAGCTTCACATATTTCCTGTTCTCTTTTATAAAGTTGAGCCTCTAGCATGTCAAACCATGAAACAGCATGCACATTGTTTCGCTTTCCCTCAGGAACGGAAATCCAGCGTATTTCCACTGGCATAAGAGGATAAAAAGGATAAAGCCTTCAGCGATGATCATCCCCTAAAAGAAGTGGCATGCATTCGACTTCATCAAGCATCGTTGAAGGTGAGTGAGTGCACATCTGGCCTTTACAAAGGCTCGCGGTGGCCTACCAATATACCGAACCAGTGCTGCTATCCTCCCAGATAAACCCGGTACCAATTCGCCGACTCCGGAGGGATAGAAGGCTTGGTGAGTATGGGGCACCGGGGTCGATCTGTCGTGTATTGCAGGGCATCTACAACCACTGGGCTACACGCGCTCCTATTTCACTGGTATATTTTCTTTTCAGCGGCATATTACCGATAATCAAAGATTACGAAGAAGATACTATAACATACCGGGCAGGAGAGCGGATGCACCCTCTGCTACTTAGCGAAAGTTACATCCTTCTCAATTAGACAATTCAGACTCCAGCATTTAGGACCTTCTCAGTCCGAATTACTAACTCCAGAGTAACTATCACGCACCTGAGGTTTCTTTACTATTGGAGCCATTGATGCACCTGACGCACCCTAGAACAAAATAAGGCAAAGTCGACAGAAGAAACAACGAAAGGCTTCGGACCAAGCAAGCAAACATTGCTTAACGCACGTAAACTTAAAGAGACCACAACAACATGGACTAGAAAATGCCAACAACAACAAAGGAGAGAAGGAAACTCAGCGACGCATATCGCACGAATTAGGATGAATCGTTCTCTGCGCCAGAAACTCGCTCGCGGTGTCTGCCCGGGACCCAACTCGGCATGATATCGCGCATCGTGCTAACTCGTACGACGATGAGTCCTTTAGTTTTCGTCTTGCTTGGGTGTGGTCCAGTTAACTTATATTGACGGTTCTTTCAAATCATAGCAGGATATGTTTGTAAAAAAAATTAGGGGGGTCATCTTCGTGCAGAGGTGCGTGTGGCGCAGTGTTCGGAGGCGTCCTGCAATACTCATGGCGTCGATCTTCGTGCCACAAGCCCACCAAGCCCTCCATACCTTCCGGGTCGGCTAATTGGTACTTGAATTGTATGGGAGAATAGCAGCACTGGCTGGCTCGTTACATCGGTAGACTACGAGCCATTGTAGAGGCCACATATGTATTCAATCACCTCCAATGATGCTTAGTGAAGTAGAATGCATGGTGCATCCCTCAACCAACTATTGATCAACGCCGAGAGCTCTATACTTTATCTTCGTGCAAGGCAGTTTCCAGAGAGATGGACCCTATTTTGGGCCCAAAACGACCAACTAAAGAGGATACGACTTAACCCGAAGCCAAAAAGCGCCACGTGCACTCCATGATACGCAGTGGATTCATGGTATAGGAGCTTTCTCTTTTCTGTTTCTTTAGATTTCTCTGCGCTCAATCATGTTGATACATCAAGTGATTGTGTTTACGGATTATATCATGGACGTTCGACCGGAAACCTGCAACCAAGTCAACTATAATAAAAAAAGGATAAAGTTCTCGGCGTTGGTCAATCCCTGAGGGATGCGCCATGCATTCTACTTCATTAAGTATCGTTGGAGGTGATTGATTGCATATCTGGCCTTTACAATGACTCGTGGTGGCCTGCCGATGTACCGAGCCAGTGCTGCTATCCTTACATACAAGTCTGGTACCAATTTGGCTACCCCGGGGGAATGGAATGCTTGGTGGGCCATGGGGGAATTTCTGGAATTCCTTTGGAATTTCTTTTCCTCCTCTGTCTTTTCTTCGTCTCGTTTTCTACAATCTTTCTTCCTTTTTCTTTCCAGACAAAAATAGCAAACGGATCTGAGTTAATCATATTTACTGGTAATCCACTTTGAACGTAAGCGTAGTAAAAGTGCAATCAAAACTATTGAAGGCACTTCCTAATGGGTAGGTACCAGGAGTATCCTGTCTTGAGAATGTACTACCTGTGTCATCTATACCTTGTATAAGGGAAATACGGAGAAATATTAGGAAACGAAATCGGAGGAAATCCCTGACATGACCAAAAATCAAGGACTATGCTGAGTATCCACGGATCTCTGTCATGGAGGGATCTCCTGCAAGTTAGTCCTGAGGCAACCTGACGCGGCGCCAGTTGGTGGATACGGGGTTGATCGCGAATACTTACCTGTAAGGCAGATGGATCGAGGGATGGACTCGCTCTTTCTGCTGCGCTGATTTGGCACATGCCTTCTGTGTTTACGAAAGCGCCCTCAGGATACATGTGTGTTTTCTATTCGGATTGAATTCGAGAGTCAATTAGGCCAGAAGCCTAGAGTCAAATGGCAAGGAATTATATTAGAGACGACTAGCAGTGGCCTTTAGCAAATAAGCTCTCTCATGTACTTTGGGAGAGATTGGCAAGCTACCCTTTAATATACTCAACCACCACATTTAAAATTCTTTAAGCTATACATGGGTATCAAGATGCTAAACACAGCAAAATAAACGGGCCTCATTCCCATAACGACGAAAGAGCCCCAGTTTCGCAACGTTGGGTAGGGCGAGTACGGAGAGGCTGTTAAAGTCTCATGGCCAACCACTTGCATCCAAGCACTCGATAGAAGACTTGCTCATGCAGGCAAGATGGATGAGGTACCACGTCATCGGCCTGGCCGAGGCGAGACGACGCCACCCATTCAACACCGTTTATGACACCGGAGAAGAACTGTCCTTCGGAACATGCAGCGGTAGAGGAGTCGACGGCGTCGGCGTTCTCGTCAACACGAATTTGTCCATGAACATTGATTCATTCGAGCAGCTTACAACCCGAATAGGACGTTTACCATTGAAAGGATGTGGATCAATTCCGGCTTTGATAATCTTTGTCGTTCATGCGCCGACATCAAAATGTGACAAAGAAGAAGCTGAGGCGTTCAAAATGGACTTGGAGAAGTTCTACAGAAAAGACCACACATTCTTCAAGGTCATCATTAGAGATTTCAACGCCAAGACTGGACCCAAACGAACGGAAGAAAAACGTCATATAGAGATCCACGGATTGGAATGGAACGAGCAGTAAGGGTAGATATCTTAATTCATCGTGACGACCAAGGTCATTCAAGATAGATGATAAAGCTAAAGCTCTCGGCGTTGATCAATCCCTGAGGGATGCGCCAAGCATTCGACTTCACCAAGTGTCGTTGGAGGTGATTGAATGCATATCTGGCCTTTACAATGATTCGCGGTGGCTTGCTGATGTATCGAGCCAGTGCTGCTATCCTCCCAGACAAGTCTGGTACCAATTTGCCGACCCCGGAGGGATGGAAGGCTTGGTGGGCCGTGGGCGCATGCCACGTGCGCTTCGCAGTGGCGCCTCCAACGACTGCGCCACACGCGCCCTTGTATGCTTACATACATACGTACGGGAGCAGTTACATAGTCGAATTTGACAACGCTTGTGTTAAGATTGCTCGTCCAGTAGATCTCACGAAATGATGTTCATGAGGAACGGATTAGTTTCGTATGCCACATCGGATTAGTCTCGTATGCCACATTCACGCTCAAGCAGGATGAAGAATCACTCATCGTAACTGGACGTGTGGAAAGGACTATGCTACGGTTATCCCTTGCCACGCAAGTGAAGGAAAAGCTGCGAGGCTCCAACCTACTTCAGCGATCAAAAATCAAAGATGCCGTTCTATACGTCAAATTATAGAAGATAAGCTGGACTGGATACAAAATGCGGGTGAACGACAACCGATGAACAACAACGATTAGCTACTAGGTTTGCTCGGGATTCCAAGCACATAACAGGAAGATAGTGAGAGTTTTTAACAAAGTCGTAGAAGAAAGATATGATGCTAAACGGCTCCATAGAGCAAACAGAACCCTCTGGGCTACCACTGCACGCCCCAAGGAGTGATCGGAGATTTAGTTGCGCTCGCTTGAGTTACACGGCAACCAGCATGACCACAGGTGATAGATGACTTCTTCTCCGCATATTGGTCCCGACAGCTTTCGTCGTCGATGCTTCTATCTGTTATGCACGAAAAAGTTATGATAGCTCAGACCCTCGGAATTTCCCGTACTGCATCACTGTCGTCCAAGTCCAACCATTGCATAGAAGGCTGTCTGTTATTATATAGAAGTCGTTTTTTGTCTTCGATTACCACATTGGAATCACATAATGAATTGTTCATTGCGCAGAAAAAAAATGCAGGACAAACTTCATAACGCTGGCCATTCAATTCATGAGACATCCATGTATCAAGTTATTTCACTCCCTGGTTCGGTTGAGGTATTGCGAAACGCTTGTTCCACTTACGCCTAGTTCGTCCATAAGCTCGGGAACCGTTGTAAACTTCCGTACTCTCATACCGTTCCCGAGATTTTCGAGAGTATTTTGCCGCGCCAGTTGTGTCTGCAACTTTGAAATTGCAAATTGAGGTTCTCGATTCTGTTCTTCCCAATGTTTAACTAGTTAGACTAATGGGAAATTGGAATGGGACAACATGGGAGTGAAAAATAGACAAAAGTTGTATTGTAGTACGAGGCAAAAAATTCACGATGATCCGCATCCACACGATAAAAAGACTCACTAAAGTATCGCGAAAGTAAGAGAGACCGGTCTATCTCACTTTCATCGATTCAAAGAAGGCTTTTGATTCAATTGAGATAGAAGCAGTCATGGAAGCCCTTGATAGTCAGGGGGTCCCTACTCAGTACATAAAGATATTTCGTGAGTTGTGCAAAAATTCCGCAACGAAGGTATCACCATTCCACAACAATATTAACGTCGACGTTGAAAGAGGTGTGAGGCAAAGCGATACCATCTCACTAATATTATTTACCGCCATCCTCCAGAACCCACGGATCTCCCTCATATGAGGGATCTCGAGCCGGTTAGTCGCGAGGCTACGTGGC